>JANHGB010024546.1:0-24992 GCA_026283785.1 Coracopsis vasa | reverse complement strand
CTCAGTGTTATCAGAGAAACAGTTCAGCACTTCAGTCTGGTTTTGCTGATACATGCTTTACAACTATCACACCAAACGTCTCTGTTCCAAGCATGCAGTATCTCTTTTTAACCCTTGCGAATACACAAACCGCACCAATAATGACATTTCTCTCAGTAAATGTATTGAAAGAGTTCACCATCCTTAATATAAGCTTGAACTAGGACAGAAATCTGCTACATAACTGGCAAAACTACTACCCTCCCACTAACAATTTATTGTCAAAAATCCCCAGTGGAGTAGCAGTGGTTGAAAAATAGTGGTTTTTTAATGAAGAAAGAAAGCTATACTTTAACCACTGTGCTGACTTGTTTATCCTTTACAAGGCAAGTACCACAGATCTAGTGACTGCTCATCAACGAAGCCTATTTTCCTCTCATATCCCCCACAGTCCAGAGAACCATCTCCCTTTGTGGATTTGTAGCACCTGGCTAACCGAGTTACTGATTTTCCACACAAGGCTGGAGAGTAGCTCAGACCAGGACTGATAAATGTTTTGGGTTTTTTTTCTATAGATGACGAAGCACTTACCAGATGTACTTTCAGATGCAGTTATTTTCAAAGAACAAAATATTGCCTAATCAACACTGTGAAATTTTTCCCAAAGGCAAGGTAGGTAAAAAAATCCATTGCGTTTCTAATGCTTTTTAACTGGTGAGGAGTTCTGAAGAAAGTTTTGCAGGACATGTGTGCATATATGTATATGGGTATATGCACATATTTATGTGTGTGGATATGTACACTTACACGTTTGTGAGTATGTGTGTTCCTGTGTGTGTGTGCATGCATGGCTACACTTAGAGTTTTAAGAAAACAATATAAACAGGATCAGTATAGATTTTGCAGTATTGCAATAACACTAATAAGACAAGAATAATTATTGTGCATTAGAAACAGACAAAATGACCATTACCTTGTAAACGATCTTGTTACATTATTCTGTGTGCTTCTTTACATACTCAGGCGGATCACTCACATGCCCATCTCTCCCCTTGGAAGAAAGCAATTAAATCCCTGCTAAACGCTGCTGTGCAGACACAGGAATGCATGAGAATTTCAAAACTTTTCTTGAACTTGCTTTTTATCAAAATAATCTGCCTAAGCCATCTTCATGTCAAAGGAAGTTTCAAGCACAGTGTTATGCGAGAAATCATCGCTACTCACCTCCTGAATGAAATCACAAGAAAATCAGAGCATCGGGAGCTTCTAACTTTTTTCTGTCTGTTACTTTCATGTCAGCCTGACTTGTTACATGTCCATCTCTATGGTTTTGGGGGAAATAAAGGAATCACTGGATGAAGGCTTGCTTCTGTGCAGGTGCAGTGCATTGTCTGACCGGGTATAGTACTGTAACAGCCCAGTACCAGGCTTGATAATAGCATATGCTCTATTCACACTTTTTTGCAAGAGAGGAATAAGACTCACAAAGATTTCACTGAGGATTATAAAGTTCTGGTGGGTACAAACCTCATGGTAAGAGCCAGCAGTGCATATAATAAACATCATAAAACACTACGTCAAGACTGATCTAGTGACAAATAAATAATTGCTGTTAAAACAGGCATCTGAACTCTCCAACCTGGCCTTGTTGCTCGCTTTTCCAGGATCACCTTCATGACTTAATGCATGGGAAAACTTTTACATTTGGGTTAGCAAAGCCAAAATTTTTATAGATGTTACTTCATAAGGCCTGTTTTTTTAATGCACACATGACAAAGGTTAACTGAAACTGTTTTGTGTATCAGTCACATTTGCTCATTTACAGATACCTTTCTCAAAATGTGTTGGAGAGAAGTAGAATTCATAAGTTGGAAAGTGGGATGGGAAAAGAACATGATTTCTGGAGACACAATACTAGTGGCATTTGTAAGCTTAATTTCATGGGAAAAAATAAAGAGGGCAGTGAAATCTGTGCCTAATATTGTGCAATTTTGACTGCTGGATGCTGTAATCCTGTTTACTCTTCCTTGCTTCTGGGGCATTTTGCACATAATTTCATCTGTAATTTATAAATATATATATAAGTTATTAATAACAGAACAATTGCAAAAATCACTCATTAATGAACAATGTTTGACAGGTGTAGAATATAGCTATAAAACTGCTACCTCAAAAACAGGTATTACTCTGCTGCATTTTATTAACAATTCCATAGAACTAATTCTTTTATGACCCAAAAGAACTAGTAATTTCTTAGTCTCAGATAATGAAATTTTAGCAAAAAGCCTATGTATTTTCCAGACTGATCAGTTTTGTTTCTCACAGTGTAAAATCTTTTACTTTAGTAATATTTAATCTTGAATGTATTCCTGAAAAATTGGTTAGCTAGTAAGGAGGATGAGGATTTTAATCCTGTTGTTTTGTCAACTGATTGAACGGTTAAAAATAATATAAAAATAATAATTAAAAAAAAAATCACAGGTATGTGCTTAAAAGGGGCCTACAAGAAATCTGGAGAGGGAGTTTTTACAAGGGCATGTAGTGATAGGACAAGGAAGGATGTCTTTAAACTGAAAGAGGGTAGATATAGATGAGATACTAGGAAGAAATTCTTTACTGCAAGGGTAGTGAGACACTGAAACAGGTCCAGAGAAGTTGTGGATGCCCCATGCCTGGCAGTGCTCAAGGCTAGGTTGGATAGGGCTTTGAACAACCTGGTCCAGTGGAAGGTCTCCCTGTAAATGGCAGGGGGGTTGAAATGAGATGACCTTTAGGGTCCCTTCCAACCCAAACCATTCTATGATTCTGTGTGAAACACGCAAAGGCCAATGAGTAATCGTATATAAAACAAGGTGTATCAATGCAAACTCTTAATGTCATGAATGTCAAAACGAAACACAGTAAACTTTAAAAACTATGAAATCAGTCAGAGCCTAAAATGTGTTAATTCAGACAAACCAAATCTTCAGAGCAGAAATGTCCTGAAACAAGCTTTAAGAAAAGACTTTACTGAGACAATAAAATAAGGCTTACTACATGGTGGTTGTTTGGTATCAGAAAAACTCAGACACTTATAAGACCCAAACCTTCACACTATTCATCCTTGCCAGACTCTCTATGCCTTCTTCTCCTAACTCCACAAGAAATTTATTGCTTTGCAAGCAGGAGCAAGTACTGAATTTATTTCAGTTTAGACTCCACAGATAATATCTTCAGTGTAGCCATCTATATGCAATGGTAAATACATTTTTAGTTCCATAAATGAAATACTTTTTGAGTTTCATAAACAGTTTTTTTAGCCAGAGAATAAATCCCAGCTGTGGAACAAAACTGAAGAAGGTATTTTTCCCAAAGAGCTGTTTAAAGCTACTTTAATTATAATTCCCTATTACACTACTTTGAACCTGAAGTTAACGGAGGATGTTAAGTAAATAAAGCCTGGTTAACACAAAACTTTAGTAATAAATTCTTACAAAATGGATATGCAAAAAGACACTATAAAATAATTTTTAAATGACCTTTTAAAGGGAAAAAAAGGCTAATGTCAAATGGCAGAGGATACTAAGAGGAAATTAGAAAAATTGTTTGTTCTAATGGATAATAAAATTAGAGATTTTTTTGGTACTGTGATAGAGAAGTTAATTCACAAACTGTATTTTTCATAAGCATCATTCATCCAATCCCTGGATTTTCTCAATGATCGGTCAAGCTAATTGTTGATGAATCTTTCCTCTGCAGTGAGACATATAAAATCAGGAAAATAAACTATTTTTTAGGTAAAAGAGTGACTGATTTTCAGTCATGTTAATAAGATTGCCAAATGTTTTTACCAAAATTGGTTTATTACCATACAAAATTCTCTTGGAAAACTCTAGCACTTCACATAGACTTTAACAAAAATATTCTCCTAGGAACTTTCTTTCAAACTTCTGCTACTTATATCCAAATATTTTCCTTTTTAGTCAATGTTCTTTGCTTCCTCATTGCCAGAAATGAAAAATGTTTTCATTTTTTTTACAGGGGAGAAAATGTCCAAAATATTTTCTGATGAGTCTAAGTGCTGAGTAGTGCACATGCTAAATTTAAACTCTACTACACAGTGCACTGAACGTGCAATCCTTATTTATCTAGCTGCCTAGGAAAGGACTTGGAAACTTACCTTTACTGCTTCAGTGTGAACATGTAGGTCAACTGATTCAGAATTTTCACATAGTGAACTCTAGTCTTGCTGGATTTGTAACTATTTTATAGAATTGTAGGATCATAGAATATCTCAAATTGGAAGGGACCCTTAAAGATTATTGAGTCCAACTCCCTGCTCCTCACAGGAGTTCCTAACACTAACCTAACTAAGAATGTTGTCTAGACACTCTAAGCTCTGACAGGCTTGGTGTTGGGACCACTTTCCTGTGGAGCCTGTTCCAGTGACCCTCTCAGTGAAGAATCATTTCCCAATGTCCAATCTGAACTTCCCCTGCCACAGCTTCATCCCATTTGCTTGTGTCCTATCACTGGTCATCAGAGAAAGACAATCAGATCTTTCCCTCGCTATTGCCCCCCTTCGGGAAGTTGTAGACTGTGGAGAGATCACCCCTCAGCCTTCTCTTCTCCAAGCTGAGTAAACCAAGTGATCTCATCCACTCCTCATAAATCTTGCCCTCAAGATGTTTCACCATCTTGGTCACCCTCCTCTGGACACACTAACAGTTTGATGTCCTTCTTTGTTCAGCATTTGTATTGAACAGTGTGAGAAGATGTCTCCAAAAACTAATCTGGATCATCTGTAGTTCAGAAAAACTGGTGAAGGTACTTTAAAATAACAAAAAAGCAGCTAAAGAGATCTAAGAGAGTTGCCCTTTGTGTTTCTTGAGCCAATGTTTTTGTTAAGTGTTGAAAAGGAGGAGTTTCTTCACACTAACCCACCTTCCAGTATAAGTAGTTGTGAAGGGCCAGTCACTGAAGGCAGTGTATAAACTTCCCCTAAACAACAGATGCAATTAGAGATTTTTAACACTAAGTAGGATCTCCAAATTTGTAAAATGCCCTTGAGTTAGTATTTGATTGCAGAAGCCCTCAAATTAGATTCTCAAATGTTCACCTAGAACCTCAAAAGTGTACCCTTGATTTCCTCTCTGTCATGATAAACACAAAGGAAGGATTCATTCACTTTGGGCAGACTGAAATATAACAGTAGAGGTGAAAAGAAATATTCTGCTAAGCAAGCCACATTCTTGCAACAAAGCCATAAAGAACTCCTTCATCAAATTTTGCAGTGCCTTAGTATCCATGTAAAGTGCATGAGGTCAGAAGACCAACATCACATGTTTAAAATTGTAATGGTATTTTAGTAAAGATTTCATTCAACGAGAATTGTAAAACATGCAGTTATGATTTACAGCGATGGTATGTGTTCTAGCATTAAGATATCTATTTTTTACTAGAAGAAAATCCCAGAGTGTCAAAATAACTTTAACATAGCCACACTTTATATAGAAATGAAAGATAAAAGAACGGTACATTGCTCAAATTATTTAAAGAGGTTTGGAAACTAAAAGCTATGAAATCTGATTTTCTTTTTTGCTGTATTCCAGATTAACAGGCTGCAAACTTATTGCTGTAAGAAAGTATTTGTCACAACCTAACAAAAACTCCAGCATTCCTGGGAAACATGACAGTCACGCGGAATTTGTGGAGACATATTTACAAAGTTCATAAATAGGTTAAAGCCTTAAAAGTTTAAACTAATTCCAAGTTCCTTGAAACCAGCCCAAAGCAAATACAAAAAATGGGGCAGGAGAGAAAGAAAACTTTCCCTACTCTTTGACACTTTCCAGCATGCTACTGTGCATGTTATTTGCTTACAAATGCCCTGTACTTACCAAAGGTACTGCACCATAAAAGTAATGAAAATATAATAAATTATTAATAGTGGGTGTTATAGGCACATAAAAACTAATTACATCTCATTCTGTTTTTGAAATTGCCACATGTCCAAATTCTAGGATTTGAAACTTTGCACATTAAAGGCTTTTATGTTTTGTCTTATTCTTCTGGATATGGTAGAATAATCTAGAATTAACCCTGCTAATGCATGGCACAGTGACTTCTGACTACTTATGAAGGTTGCCTGATGCTTCTGTCAGAAAAGCCCCTTTTCAAATGTTTAGACTTTACCAGCCTGTAAGATATAGGCTGATATTTTTCATGCCACCCTCAGCTTGATTTATTGTTTTACATTTCAGCTGAGAAATGTAATCCATTTCTGAGAAGAGAAAATGTGTTGGTTTACCCACATTAATAGTAGTAATAATAATAACACTGATTGAAAAAAAGAAAACAAAGCAGATGAAAAAAAACTGAGAGAAGCTACTGCTGGAAAGCAGTTTCACAAGAACACCACTGAAACTCCAGATGTGTCTGTCTTTGTCATTCCCAGTAAGATGCAGCCAAATTCAGCCAAGACTTAGAAATACAGCTCAACATGACCAACAGATTTGTGCATGTGGTAGAGTTTCCCTCCCAGCAAAAGAGAATAAGCACTTCAGACTGTGGGAGCATCCTGTTTGTGCTGCCCATGAAAAGCCCAGAATTGCAGAAAACTGAAAGACCTCTGGGTTCTTGTGAACTGTAGCATGACAAGGGTGGGACACAAATATCAAACAAGAAGCCTAGGAGGGAAACTAACAGCTGGAGACAGTGGGAATGGAGAATGCACATGTAGCTGGAAGGGTGACCACATGCTAATAAGACAGGGAAAAAAAGAAGGATTATAAGTTAGGAAGAACTGATACTAGCTAAGCAAACAGACTGAGAGAAGAAGGGGAAAATGAAGTTTGAAGGAGTGAGGTGAATGATGAAAATGCTAGGACAGCAGACAACTGAGTCACGCAAAAAAGAAAGATCTGTGGGAGACAATGTAACACAGATCAGGTACGTGAGCAGTAAGTCCCACACTTCTATACCATCTCCTTCCCAGAGCTTGCAAGAAAGCCTAAATTATATTAAGTCTTGTGATTCATTTCTGCATAATAACTGCTACTAGTTCAACTGAGAAACTATTCCCCAGTAGTCCTATTCTCTGTACAGTGGGGCAGCTCATTGCTGCCAGGTTCCTTGCTCCACTTCTAGAATGAGCAGTAGAGCTTTGTGCTCTGGAATCTGCAGTTTCACAATGCTGATTTTCTTTCATGTCGCTACGATACCCATAGACAAGAAGCATTAGGCTGTCCCACATTGTTTCTTGAAGGCCTCACCTGCTTTCTTTGTGGCACTCTCTTTCCCTTATGCATATACACACATGTGCACTCACACACAGAGAGGGTAGAATTTAATCTGACAAGACATGCAGATGAAAGCTGGGAAATAGTGCAGTTATGGTTTACCATGTAATCTTAATTCAGCCTTTTGTGCACAGATTTTAGTATACAGTTTATAAAACTGCTGTGTCACTTTGAACCAAGAATGGATCTGACGGAAAAGTAAGAGTCATAACATAAAGACAGGGTTACCTACAGAGATGAAAAGGGGAATGAGGCAGAACCTCCAGAAAACTGGTTATAACGTCCAAGATCAGAAAAGAAAAGAAAATTTCAATTTCCTCAAAACCTGACAGTTTTCTTGTTTTATTTTGGTTTTTGCCAGTTCTGATTTCAAATTCATAATATTCTTCATAAAAGAAAGACAATTACAATCCTTTTGCCCTTTTTATTCAGTTAGATATTGTTCAAAGATGATGAAAGATATTTTGAGAAGCCCATCACTACAAAAATAATTAAGAAAAAAATGAAATGCTTAAATCCAAATACATCTAACAATACGTGTTGCTAAATATTGAAACACTATTCTGTTTTTCCCCCATGTTCTGAGCAAAGACCTTGGAGAAAAAACCAGAAAAAAAAAATATATAATCTTAAGAATCCTTTTGATGTCAAAAGTTTCTCCAAGTTTTAGTCTCATGAGTCCTGCCTTGGCAAAAGGCATGAGACAATAACATGCTCCAGACTTTCAGTGTGGTGTTAGACAACTCCCTGAAGCTGAACTTTTCCTAGGTCAGCTGCTAATGGGCTGTTCTTCATTTTCTGGTTGTCTAGATTTCCATTCCTGGATACGACCCATAAAAAAAAAAGTGGACCCATGCAATGACAATTGAAGGTGGTAGAGATTGTACTTTGAATGTTCCATGTCTATCATAAGTTACCTGAAAAAAATCCAGGTACTGCCTGGATTAAATTTGGCACCTAAAATTAATACCAGGCCAGCCTTCATGTCTGTACTGTAGTTTGCAATTTGCACTGTGGGAATGACTATAATAGCCCACTGTGAAAATGAAATGTTTGTGAAGTGTTTGTTCTGCATTGACATATCCCATAATAAATCTCCAGAGAAAATGAATAGCATTGTTTTCAGATGTGGGTTTGACTAGTATGTAGTAAATGGGCCACACAAGGAGTAGCAAGGAAAAAATATTGAACAGTTGCTAATTAAACCAAATAGAGCTATCTCAATCTGTCCAGTCTGTGCACAGAATTATAAAGAAATCTTGTAAGGGGAAGAGAGGAAAAAGATCTAACAGTGCATATGCAGAGCAGAAACTGGGTTTATGCAGAGAACTTCTGTTTCTATGATTCCTATTTAATCAAGATCTGACTTTAATTTTTGTACTTTTCCCATTACTTGTGAACAACATCATTTACAGGGGAACAAGCTAACAACTGGTCATATTTAATGTCAGAATTACAGTATGTCAGCTTCTACTGGAAGATGCAACTACTTCACTAAATCAACATTTTCATTTTAAACAATATTACAGAAAGCATCTGAAAAACAACCACCTGGGTTTAGGTTATATTATGAGGGTCTTTTGAAGGCTGTTTATTTGTGTTGGAACAATATTAATTTTTACACTCTTGATTTTGCTTAAGTAATCTACTTTAGATGCAGTGCAAGTTGAGAGAGGACTGGCTCTGCTAACATGGTGCCTTTTCCACTCATCATCATAAGGACATCTAGCCTGACAGAGTATCAGCTCTGAACAAGTTTCTGTTCAGTGATCTACACAAGTGTTTCCCAACTACATGTTATGACTTACAGAATGATTCCATGACTACTGATGACCCTCAACATATATACCCAGAGACATTCCAGAGAATTACTCCTGAATGTATGTACAGAACTTTGGCCTTCTTAACTGGTTAAAAACAGAAAGAACAAGCAGTTGTAATCCTTCCAGACATTATAATTATGACAAATATTGTCCTAACATGACTGCTGTTAGGCTACCTTCTTGGTTGAAGATCCATATTCCAGTACATCATCTCCACGTACCTGGCCACTCCTGCCTAGTTTCAGCAAAAAATGTACCAACTTTGTTAGACTACATTCTCCTACTTTAACATGAGAACAAAATGATAAACATGAAGAATTCTACCACATCTGTTTTCTGGATATAAGAATCTATTCTCAATCAATCAATCAATCAATCTTTTATATGTCTGGTAATTTCATCTCTTGGTAGAACAACACACTTGCTATCAGATAGCAAGACATTTTCCTTCTGTTTTGCAACTATCAGCAACCAACAATCATGCATATTTTTCCTGGCATTTCTTTGTAAGTTGGTATAAAAACAGAAACAACTTTCATTAGCTACAGTGGCTATTAGAAACCTCATCTAATTCAAGGGCTAGACAAAAATGAGCAATGCTAAGTGACCTAAATTCCTCACATATTAAAACAAAGCATATTTTTGTTAGAAGCCAATATTCTTAGAAGTTATTTGAAAAGGCTGGAAATTCAAAGGAATGCAGAAGGGAACAAACCTGATGCTACATATAAAGACACCCATGCCATTCCTTTCAGCACCCTCTGTTTCCATCTCTCCCTCTCATCCCTTCCTCCATGCATCAGAATACTTTAAGAAATAATTGCAAGATACTCATTATTTCAGCATCTCAATCGCATTATAAGACATACAGTATTGCCTACAGGTCTGAATTCTCTTCACAAATCTTATTTTCAAGGCTACTTAATGTCTGTAGATACTGAAGCCTCAGGGATTTTCCCAGTCTGTATCACAAAATGTACAGTAAAAAAAGATTCTCCTTAAACTCTCAAAAATGTTTTCAACAAAAAGCATACAAAGTGTACAGCCTGTTTAACTAAAATTGGTTAAAAAATGTGTGTTTCTAAACTAAGATTTCTCAGAAAGTATGTATTCATTATTCTATCAGCTACTTGAATGAAGCCTAAAAACAGCTGTTCTGTAAAGCACGAAGTATATAAACTGTACTTCCATTCACTTCAGTGAAAGTACAGCAAATTCAACTGAGGCTGAAAGTTGTAGAGACATATCCGGCTATATCCATGTTATTGGGTCCAGGCTCTTTAGTATAAATTGCACAGGTAGAAGAAATGGGAACTAGAAAAAATAAAGGAAATTAGAAGTTGAAGTTAGTTTAGGAGACAATTGGTGCATTAGTAAAGAAAAGGACAATGTTAAATTTGGTAAAGTTAAAATACTTGAAGGATCAATATTTTAAAGACAGTTTTAAAATGGCAACTTTCAAATACTTCATGCGGTTGTACACAAGTTGCTCCATATCAACCTAGAATGGAAAATCACTTGTGAAACATTTTTTCACTTAGAGGAAAAAGAAAAAACAACTCAAAACCCACCAAACTAACCCAATTGCAGTTATGAAATAGCTACCTACAGTTGTCTAGAGTTGTGTTACTCTGAAAATGCAAGAGACAGTAACTAACCAGTGTATTTCTCCAAGATTTTATCAAGGTACACCTAATGTGCAACATGAATATAAGAAAATGCAGTATTTTATTTATAATCACAATGGAAAAGAACAGAAAAAAATACAGAAACCTAAAGAAAACTGCTTCTCCTGTGATTACAAGAATTAAAAGTCATAAAAAGATAATTCCATGAGGAGAGTACTAAACACAGAAGCAATCACAAGAAAGGGCAGAATATTTGTCAATATCATATATCCAATATTCTCCAAACCTAAATCAAGTTTCTCCTATAGGCAAAGAGAAAAACCAAACTGAATGCAAGAGTACTAGCAGGAGGAACATCTGGAACTGTAAGACTGTACCAACTCTCAGTACCAATTTCTACAATTAATATTCAAACTAGTATTGAATTGGCTAATACACACTCAATAATTCCATATTTATCCCATATTATGTCAGTGGTCTTTTTAACTACCATCACCTGCACATTTTGTTTCATCTGCAAAAGTCAGCTTTGTGACTGTCATCAGAACAGCATGTGGTGACACTAAAATATTGCATGCAACGTCAGGATGTGTGCTCAGCAAGCTGATATTGCATGCAAGCTCAGACTGTGCTTGGCCTCACTCACCATTTTGATTGTGTCCCCATCACTGATGCAATTTTTTTCTCACCTCAAGTTAATAGCTTCTCCTTTCCAAGTTACGTTGAAAGATTCAGTAAACTCTGGTCATCAGAATGACTGAAACATGATTTCTTTATGGTTGACCCACTGACATCACTCAAATGTCTCAGATCAAGAATGTATTTTTTACAGTATAATAAGAATAAATTATCATTGTCACACTGCATAGATCATTAGTTCAAAACTACTTCAGTTGGAATATTTAGAAATTATTTAATAGGATCATAGCTTTAGAAAGACTTTAGAAAGGTTTTATTCTTTTAACTCATTTCGGTTTGTTTCACAATTTCTTGCTCTTCTGTTTTGATAAAGTTTTTATTCATGACAGATTTCCTACTTTGTTCTCAGATTGTATATAATGCTTCTTTTAAAGAGGTCAGAGCAGTCAGGTAGGATCTCTTAAAAAGAGATTATGATGCTTTAGGGATTGCAGTCTGAACTTAAGGCTACAGGAATCTCAAGAAAACTCTCAAATTCTGTAGCTCACATACTGACTACTGAAAGGAGAAGGGAGCAGCCACCTGTGCCTAGGAGACTGTGAGGAAGATGATGAATAGAAATTTCCTGAGACGCATAAGGTGCTTCCAGCAAGGTAAAAGAACTGAAAATACAACTCAAACCTTGGAAGCAAAGACCTATATTCAAGGAAATTTGTCAGGAAAAAAGCCAAGTATAACCTCTTTATTTTTATTATTCCTTCCCTACTCACAGTTAGGTATTTCACAGACATAAAATTATGATTTCAAACTAAAACTGTGTTGTTTCACAGGCACCCCAAAGTTCCTGTGAATGGGGAATCTCCCCACTACAAAAACAGTGGGAGCAGGAAGAAATACTGGTTGGTATCTGCCGTGCAGATCTCAGATCTTCAGTTTCTTCTTAAGTTACATAGTCCTTCCGCAGTTTAGTTTATGAGTAGTCACATTTGTACTGGCATTTTTCAAACAGGTCCCGTTATATCACAGAAAAATACTAGAAATAACTTAGCATTACATGGAAAGAAGAACCAAAATGTTTGGTCTCCTCCTTAACTTAGCACTATGAAATGGCTTTGAGAGCTTTCCTGCAAGCAGTTCAGATATTTTCAAGGCAATGCTTTTTCAGATGCCTATCAGCTTCTCAGTATATTTCACTGCTGGCATAGGTAGTTCTAGAGAAAACTGATACTTCCAGCTGGAGGAAGAAGGTGAATCACTTTCATCATCAAGACCTCTGTTCGGTGAATGTTTGTTTTCCTTTAGAAATCACAGCTGACTGCTTATTTGGTGAGGCACTAATCCCACTTATGTCTGGACCAAAAAGCCTCAATGAGGCTAATTTTTTCTCAGAACCACTACTGCCTCTTCACATTAATGTAGGTCAGGTCCTATTTTTGCCATCTGTGCTCCTGCTGGGTGCTGCCTCTCATCCTTAGAAACTCACTGAGAGTCAAGATGGGAGAAAGAATACCAAGATAGCACTCTATTCTTTCAGTTTTTTCTAAGACCTGGTTTCTTGCAAGGCTTTTGGAATGCTTAAAACCTGAGGAATGCTTTGGTTATAAATGTAAAGGAAGAACTTTTTTTGCCTTTCACGTTGAAAGGGTACTGATGTGGCAAAGAATTCAACTGATTTAGATTTATTTTCTATTTAGAATCTTGATGGTTAGGGAATAAATGTGGACTTTTCAGAGACTCAGGAAAAATCCTGGAGAAGTGACAGCTGAAAGGCAAATCAAAGCATGGTATTAATGGTATCATATTAAATCAATTAGAAAACAAAAATTGTGAATTTTACTGAACCTACATCAAAGATAAATTCAGTCTGCAATATATAAATAACTTGCTTGGATATTTTGGCTTGGGTTTTTTTTTGTTGTTTGACTGTTGGGTTTTTTCATCTCCTGTTCATTATTTATTCATTATATTTATTATTACTATTTATTATTATTATTTATTATTATTTATTAATTATATTCTAGATTATTAATATTCTGTATAACAATAAAACGAAAGAAAACTAGCAGGAAGTAAAAATCAACATGAACATCTTGTTACCGGATTAAAAATGGAAATGTATCTATCAAGACCCTAAAAAAGACAAGTCTGGCCCTCAAGTAATAATCTGTTTGTTTACACATTAGAAAAAGATGACCTCAGTAAACTGCATGTATCACAGATCTGCTTCATTCCTGCAGCTTCAGGCAAACATTGTTGTGAAAACTCTGTCCTTTCAATTTCTGCACAGTTATCAGAAATTTCTTAAAACCACAGCGCTGATAACAGACTGGTGACAACAACTGATTTTATTAAGCTGATCCTGCAGTTTGGTTTAGATTTCTGAAAGAACATTTTATAAATTCCTGCAGTGTCCTTTTTGTCTATGACTCAGTTCCACACAACTACTGTGGCATTTTTTTTCCCTTTTCCCTAATCTTATAATCAGATCACAAGCTTTCTTAGTACACCAAAAGAAGAACAAATGAACCAAAGAAACCCACTAAAATTAGGGTTTGCTTACAAAACAACCCTGAAGATGAAGTAAGAATTTTGTATTTTCAGTGCATAAGCTCCTTTGGCACTATATTCAAGTCTACACAGAAAGCTTTTTCATAATTACAATATGAAAGATTTGTTTATTCCTTAAAACTGTGACTGTTCTGCAAATTGCCACTACAAATCTGATTGCTTGCAGTTTTCAGTCAGCAACAATCCACAACAACCTTAGAGATAAATATATATATATGATTGCCACTATTAGAGGAGTAGTTAGTGTATATTAAATAGCCAGGGCCACATCCCAGGCTACTGAATGTTCCGGTTTCAGCTGTAACAGTTATTTTTTATTTCTGCCTAGTAGGTAGTGCAGATCTGTGTTTTGGCTTTAGTCTGAGAGCAATGCTGATAAGACACCAATGTTTTAGTTGTTGCTAAGTAGCACTTAGCCTGATCAAGGACTTTTCAGTCTCATGCTCTCCCAGCAAGGAGGGGCTCAAGAAGGCGGGAGGAAGCAGACACAGGACACCTGACCCAAACTAGCCGAAGGGGTATTCCATACCACAGCACAGCATGCCCAGTATATAAACTGGAGGGAGTTGGGCAGGAAGGGTGGAATGCTGCTTGGGGATAGGCTGAGCGTCAGTCAGCAGGTGGTGAGAAATTGTATTGTGCATCACTTGTGTTTATTGGGTTTTTTTTCCTTTTCCCTTTTATTTTTATAGTCTTTCTCCTTGTTGTTTCCCTTATCATTATTATTAGTAGTATTGTATTATACTTTAGTTATTGGACTGTTCTTATCTCAACCCGTGGGATTTACATTCTTTCAATTCTCCTCCCCATCCTGCCCAGAGGAAGGGGAGGTGAGCCAATGTCTGTGTGGTTCTGAGTTACCAGCTGGATTTAAACCATGACAATGAAGAAGTATCTTGAAGTATCTTGCTAAATAGTGATTAAAAGCAACAGATCAGATCATCAGGAAGGGTGTAAATCCTGTGGTGACTGTCACTTTGTCAAAAGAGCTGCCTTACTAGTAAAAAAGATGGTATGGTGGCCATAGAACAGAGTAACATGCTATAGTTGTGCAGGTCTTGCCATTAACAACTGAATCAAAATTAAAAAAAAAAGTCATTTTACACATAAATAATACAGTAATTATGTCCTCAGTTCACTCAGATTGTGTATTTAATATCAGGACTCAGTGGTGTCTAATGTTATTCCTTGTGTTGTCTTGTTTAGAGACAATATCATATTTAAACAAAAAATTATTTACATTTCTGATTCCATTCTCACTGAAGGCACCAGCATTTTTCTATCTTCAGTATGAAGTAGATTCAGACATACTACGGTATATGCTGTGGTAGTGAAAATTAAATTAAATCATCCCTTTGTCTTGCATTTTCTGCTGCAAATTAGCACTTTTACATTTTGTTAACGAGGACCGATGATAGTGCATTTAATGACCAGCAAGATAGCACTGCTTCAAATTTTCTAATGAATCTGGCTTTTCAGAATGCTTGGAAGCAGACCACAGTCAAAGATTACTCACTGAGATGAAAGAAGATTTAGTTAAAAAAAAAATGTTTATATTACTCACGGCAGAGAATATCTGACTTAGCAGGACTTTTAGCTTTTGTTTTAAATCTAAATATTATGAGAAGTAACCTCTTTTTGTTCCTCTGCAATTTTTCTTCAAATCTGTAATGCAGAAATGCAAGTATCTAATACAACAATAACTTGCTTTTCTGAAAATAAGAATGACTTTTAAGGAGTCATGTTTCTGTAGGAAATATCAGATTTCACCAGCCGGGAAGGTATTTTTATAGGTGCTATACTGGCTGATTTACCAACCAATAAATAGATATAAGCAAATGATATTTCTTGGTAAGAATCTGGGGTCTTTCATCTGCTTAATTTAACAAAACCCATAGAAAATTATGTAGTTCTAAAGTCAGCAGGGTAGAGTTTCATGTGATTCCTGTAGAGATGTTTTGGCCCACCTTATCTAATTGGAATTTTCAATAAATTCAGTTATGTATTAAAATGTAAAAAAAGTTACTTTTACTGTTGTTCAGAAGTTGGTATTGATTTTCATGAACAGAACCAAGTATCAATATAATTATTTAACATAAAAGCACAAGGAAATACTATGGAATTTGGGGTAAATAAAAAAACATATTGAAAAGTGAAGTCCCAAGCTGCTTCTCAAGGGAACCACAGGAACAGGAGAATATCACTGGATGAAAAAGAAAACCAAAATACCTATTCATCTGTCCAAATAAAAGGTCAGCACACCTCAAATAAAGTCTGTTTACATAAAATAAAGTACATGGGAAGTGGTGTGTGTCTCCAAACAGTCTTCCTCTTTATCTACCTGTTATTGATTTCATTTACAAAACATTATTTATGATAAAGAAGACTTTGCAGTCTTGAGGCCTGGGACGATGTAAAAGAAAGTATTATTTTCTATAGAAAGCTGTCTGTCTAAGATAGCAATAAACTAACTTAAATGTGTATATGATTTTTTTTTAATAAATTACTTCAAAAACTTTACAAGTGCACTAACTAATGCTCATTTTTTAACTCATATAAAGTACCTACAAAAAAAAAATATTCCATGGTTTACATCTTTATGTCATACTCCATTTTTCAAAATATTTGTATACTCTCTTTGACAGCGTTTGTGTTGGCTGATACCATTATACTTTAGTTAACTAGCTATGTTTGTGTCATGTTTGCATTGTAAACATGGTGTGATGAAATTAAGAATAGTTTAAGTACATTTGCAATTAAGGTTTTCTCTGAGACATCATCGTTGGTGTTCATGTTTCTCTTGATTTTATAAATAACAAATTAATTATGAACATGAAAAATTTTAAGGTTGGAATTTAAATAAGTAAGTCTTTCATAATAATGATAATAAAAAAGAATATCTATCATTAAAGTGCAGGCACATGATATTTCCTACAGCTGCTTTTAGTTGTTTGTCCTGCTACATTGTGGCACAAAAGAAAGCTATTTAGTTTAAAAAGGGAAGTGATTTAATTGGCCTAGCTGAAGTATTAACATCAATTGAATAGGCTGCCTATGAAGATACAGGAAAAGTGGCAGATTGTCTGTGTTTTCCCGTGCTGTCATCTATCTCATCTCATCTCATCTCATCTCATCTCATCTCATCTCATCTCAAATCTCACTCACCCCACATCATTCTTATGTTTTTTTAACAGGGAAAGAGAAAGAAAATGAGGGGTATTTTCTGGTTCCTGTCCCATCTCTGCTTTTATACAAGAAAAATAGTAATACTGCTTTCCATATAACTCGTATGCTCAAAAGGCAGAAGCATCTTTTCTATCATCTCTGTTCCTCTTCTCCTGGTATCTACAGAGACAGAATTTATAGCTCAGTCTATTGGGATGTAGGTCCTAAGCTATCTCATGCTGGTTTTCTATACTGGCAGATGCTTTTTGAAAGCAAAAACAGACACGGAAAAGATTTATTATTCAAATGGATTATAATAGAATCCTTAGAGCTACACATTTTACAAAATATTAAGATTTAGCCCTGGAAGACAGAAGAAAGAAATATGTCAGGGTCAGATTTAAATGTTAATCTAAGTTAGGGGATTTTTTAAAAACTATAAACAACTCTTTCACAACTAATATATCTCATCTGAAAAACAAAACAAAACATCTGTATCATGGAGAAAAACACCAATCTGGCCGGGAAATCAAGAAAGATGACAGTAGCACTTGAACAGATTTACTATTGTGAAATAAGTCATACACATTACAGAAACATTCCTGATAATAGTGACAGATCCACTGTGCAGCAGGGCTGGCTCAGCAGCCTTGCCTGAAATGCCAAATTTCCAGCCTTTATGTGTTGGCAACCTGAGTGGACACTAGTTTAAACACCACCATTCTAAAGCTAAACAGTCTCAGACCAAGTTATTACTTATACACAATTGATTATGTTTATGTGTCCAAGTTAGCAAAGCCAAGATAATGCCTGAAGCATCAGAGGGATCAGACTGAGGAGCTTAGCAGGGTAATTATTCTTGCATTTTTATCCATTTGATAGCAGGGTTGGCTTCAGCTAAGAGGTACACCAAAACCACTGTACTGAGTTCCCTCACTATGCACCTGACCACCTAGTTGTGTCACAAGGAACCCAGCAACGTTTTTCTGCTCCCTGAATTGCTCATTCTCACATCCCAGCTTTTGTTTCTATTGTTAGGAGTCACCAGTGCACATAGAGCTTTACAATCTACTGAAAACTACTGGAGAGAGCTTGAGGGACCACTGTATAAGAGTCAGGGTCCTTTGCTACAGGTAGGTAATGAACTGTTTAAATTCCCATTAATTTTCAAGATTAAATGCTAATCTGATTTTCTTTTATCGTTAGTCACAAGATCACATCATTCCAGGTATTGCTCTTCAACCAGTTACAAGACCATGAAAATATGAGTAATCTTCAGGTTTCCTGAGCCAAGCTTATTTAAATCTTAAAAATGTACTCAGTATCTTTGTTTTTCTTTAAGTCATCTCTTGTTGCTGCAATACCAAAGACAAAAGAGTAACAGGCAAAGGGAAATTCTTATTTCTGCAGCTACCATAAGACAGCAGAAGCAGCAAAGATAGGTTCTATACCTCTGCACATATTTTGTGATGTGCTACAGCAATTTGAGACTTTTAATTATACATTCTTGTTTAACACAGTGACAGCTCTATGGACTGCATAAATCTGTATCTGATTTAATCTTTCCTGAGACATTATAGTATCTATGGGTATATACATTTATTTATGTATGTATGGTGCAGATTTTTCCAAATGCTTACTCAATTTTAAAGATTGCAATTGCAAAACTAAGGCTTGCAAGTACTGATGTAATAATACCGGTTATGGGACAGTTTATGCAGGTCCACCCTTTGGCAGACACAATTCATAAGTGCACCTGATATTTTCAATACTTACTTCCTCTCCAATTGACACATTAATCTGCTTCTGGAAAAGTCAGATATTTCCTTCCCCTTCTTTGGCTGATGTCTTAGCTGTCTTGGCCAGTACACAGTCGAACAACGCAGCTGAGCTGGGGGAAATCATACATAGCTGTCAGCTGGGTTAATGGAGAGTACGCACCCAGGAAATTATGATCCTCCAGTATTGTTGCATGGAAACATCCTTACCTCCAAGATAACAAGAATGTACCCCCTGCTCAAACAAATGCTTTCATACAGCCTTGTCCAAAAGACATTTTTAGGCTGTCACGTGATGTGAATTGTTTCATCCTCTCAGATGATGAAGCAAAAGGATACTTCATGTACTTTTGTAGTGTCCAGAAAGAAATAACAATATTCCAGCAAAGTATCCCTGTTAGAACTGTATTCTGTAGCATAACAGAGCCCTCAGGCAGCTGGCTAGAAAAGCACCTCAGATGAAATTACTTTATGTCATAAAATGTCATTCATCATTTTTCAACAGAAGCAAGTACTATAAATGCAGGCTTTGCCTTTATGGAGAGGGGCAGGAGTCCACATCTGTACCTTAATAGCTCAGTTTTCTCACTGTGGCAAGTAAGTTCCAATGTCAAAAGTCCACAACAAAGTTGTTCTCCTTCATTTAAAGATAACCAACTAAAACTAATTGGAACATCTGAAAAATGTGGTTCTATTTTTCGAACTTTCTCAGGAGTCTAATTCTCACAGACTTGGGAGTTTCTAATATCTAAAGCTTGAACATATAGATGTACTTACTGACTTTTTTGTAGTAGATGAAAGTAGTGTAAGATTTCTCTCTTTCTAATTATCTTTGTGAAAAGATTATGTATCACAGCTCCTCTTTGTTGTAGAAGCATCAATTTTACTTGAAGTGGCAAAGTACTGCACTAAGGACAGAGGGAAAATCAAGATTAGGACACTCTGAGAACCAAGCTTATCTCTGAAATTATTCTTACAGTTTACCTACCATGGAAGTTCTACCTGAAACTTTCTGGTGGCCACACTAGAGGAGTCCTCTCACTTCTCAACTTTCTGATTTTCTATGTCAAGGGATGTCATCACAGACTGTGGTCTTTCCTGCAGTCCAGGCATTGTGGGAAGTCTCTTTTCTTTATCCAGCCAGCTCCCTATGAAATCTCTAGGAAGTTAACTATGTTCTTTTATAGATGACAGGCACCAGAAAGCTCTGTCATTTTCAACAATAACCAACTGCTAAGTGTATCAGTGTTCTGATTACCCCCACAGTCAAGGGAGCCCCAAGGTTTTGGAAGGAGCACCACAGGAAAGCTTTCATCTTTCAATGTATTGGCAGATAAATAGAGCATCTGGACTACTGACAAAGGAAAGGAGCATGTTAAGCGCTTTACTACAGTTTACTGTAAAATAAATCCTGAATGGCAAGTCTAGGACCTTCTTCACCATCATAAAGAAATCTGACATGCTTTCATGTATCATGCTTTTCATTGCATCAGAAGGTAGTCCTTAGGATGGTATTCTCCGTCAGAGAAATGGAAGTCAAAATCAAGAAAATCAGTACTAGAACAAATCCAGATGGCACACTTGACACGTGTATCTATATGAATTAAGGCTTTTTTATTAGGTGATGGACCAGAGAAGCCAAAAGAGGGAATTTCAAGACCTAGACCCAGAGAACTTGTATATCTTTTCCCATGTCTTACTTTCCTGATCATGGCAGATATGATGAGAACAGTTTGACTTTTTGATGAGAGTGAAAATAACTAATAAAATAATTAGGCAAAGAGTTAGTGGAAGCAGCTAACAGTTCATATTTACCAAATGTAGGCCTAGGTTAAAGATAAGATCAAGATTAGAGACTTAGCAGTCTGACAGGCAATTCTGGCATTTACCATTTTTTGCGTTTTGGTCACACTGATACATGCTTAGACCTCTTTTTACAACTCAGCAGTGTCTGGGATTATAAATCCCAGTGGTTGTGGTTGCTGGAAAAATTCCCAGAGGATGGTAGAATTTGGCCTCTCAGCCTCTTGTCTGGTCTCTGTGTTTGCATGTACAGAAACCCAGACACAGCTATGCTCTGCAGTCTAGACCAGCCCTTCGGATGTAGGTTCCTAAGGGAAAAAATACACCTCCTGGATTCTGTGTAAGACACTATACAGTATGCTTCTGAATTGCGTGAAAATATCCAGCTGTCCTCCACTGAGTTAAGCAGCACTAGTACACTGGAGTCAAAGATAAGACAGCTTTCATTGCACGAACCACGTTTTGTGAAGATGGCAACTGAATGGGTTCAGGCAAATTTTATTAGCTTTCAGCAGGTCTCAGGACATTGTATTGATCCACTCTCTTTAATTTTTTAATGGAAGATTTATGTACCTTTAAAATATATTGGCTCATCACACCAATAGATAGAGTGGTGCTATGATTCTGCCAGAACATCTTTGGATGTTGAAAGCTCTGCGCTGAAGATAGAAGTGAAACACAACAATGTGCTCTCTTGCAGTGGTTTGCATTTGTTTAATGAAAAGATATTGCAATGTAAGATAAATTGGGTAAATATAGCTAAATATGCAGAGAGTCAAGGATGTGCTTTATATCACTGTGACATCAATTATCCTGTTTCCCTCATACAGCAGTTTTCTGAATACTTACGTAAACCTGGGATACATCCAGATTAAACACATTCTTGCCTGTGTTGCCTTTTTTTCCAGATTGTTCCACTGGAACTTGCCCAATTCAATTTATACTGGCTGACTTAGTAGTTTCCCCTCATGATATTTCTTCTGGAAATACAGACTTACAAAAAAGGTCATGGTTTACATGTTATTTTTCTCCAATGACTGCTTCCCTCCCTTTATATTCAACTGCAAATTAGTATTTTGAAAATGTATTTGGTAGAAAAAAAATCTAGCCATAGTGTTCTCTGACTGCAGGGAGACAACACTGTAAAAATGGAAAAATGAAGAAGCAATTTGAAGATACATTTGAAAATGAAGGGACATGGGGTTTTATGAAGATCACACTAAAACAATAGCATCCAAATAAGGACCTTCAATTTGCATTGATTCTCAACCTATCCACTTTCTGGAAGGAACAGAAGATAGAAAGGTGACATAAGGGAAACAGGCCTCTAATCCCTTGGAAAGTACTAATGTGCTTTTTCCTGCCCAAGCTTATTTCTATTTGAATAGTCCCTACATTATACTTTGTGGGCAGTGTTAAGTTTATATGGTTGTTCTACAGTAGTCATCAAAATACATCAAGCATTAGCCCCTTTACTGTAATACACCTGAGTAATTTTTTTGTTTGATGCCATTTCATGAGGTAAATTAAAGTCACAAGCACAATCATTCATACTAACTTCATAAACTGCTGTACGGATATGTCTGCAGAAGACATTCTAAGTTAATTCATGCAAAAACTAGTAGTGGGTCAGAAACAAGAGTACTGAATGAGTTATGAGTAGTTGAATAAAAGCACAAACAATTTATGGTGAAAAAGGGCTACATTTTAATATCTGTTAACAAAGCTGAAGCCCAAAAAATTTACATGGGGTGTTTTGCACCTAATGAGTAAACTGCAGGTGCCAAAGAATTTACTTTGTTCCTTATACCTGTGATAAAACCAATGCGGAAACAACAACTGAGATTTGGACTGCCAATTCAATCGAAGAATGACAGAGGGCCTTTATATCAAGGAAGACCTCGCATATTTCCATGTTGAGTATTTAATTGGGAGGTACATTTTGGCATGTCCCCTAGGCAGTGCTGAATTCAGAGGATAATTACGACTATGGCTATTCCAGACACTAAACAACCCAGTAGAAACACATTTACTATCTGGTTTAGAGATAGAATTGGATTTTGTTTTCAGTTCGCCCTTGTATTTCATAGTTCCATTGTTTCTAAATGTCACACTCTTTACATAGTACTGAAAGGAAAATACTGAAAAAGGCTATCTGACTGGGCCTTTCAGAATGAGAAAAATAATAAAATTAAATTATTTAACAAACACTAACGCCTGAAGCAGAGCATTCTGACTTCTACACTCTTCTAACTGTTTCCATCAGGAATGGGCTAACAAGCTTCAAACCCTGAGTCTATTAAGAAAGCAACCATTAATAGGCTTTTTCTCTACATACATGTGGCCTTTTTTCAGTGCAATGCTGTCCAGCAGCTCAAAGAGAGAATACTGAGAAAAGACTAACTGATCCAAGCCTGTTTACAGTGAAGTTACCAGATGAAGACTGACTTCTATCTTTTCATAATTAAGAGTAAGAAATAAAAGAAATATAACTGCATCAGCACAAATATAAAACATTATTCCTATCTGCATCAAACTTTTAAGCTATTGGATTAAATAAAGATAGTGAGAGTCAACTGGAATGCTTCTTAGTGCTAGTCTATCTTCTGATTAGTGAGAAAAAGGACATAACCTTGTCAACAGGACTAAAGGGAAGAGATGGTTTTATTATTACAACAGTTTTATTTGTTGAGTTTCATAGTAACCAAACTAATCTGAAAAGAAACAGTTCACAATGCACATGGGTGTTATTGCATAACTGAATGCAGACTACAATATGGTGTGTTATATTTCAAGCTTTAACCACAAAGTGATGTAATAGAAGAGTTTGATATGTTATCTGACTATAGACCTATAATCAGCACAAATATTATATTTATTAGCTTTTGCTTAAGAACTAGAAAATTGTTGACAGGCCTAAATTGCTGCTTTTTCTAATACGAAAAATTCAATGGGAGAGTAGCATAGCAGATCTGAGGGTCCTTAAAAAGCACAAAAGATCCAGAAAAAAATAAATAAAACTCTGTTATTGTATATTGATACACATAGGGGGAAAAAAAAACCCCAAAAACTTACAGATGTATCTCATATAAAAAATTGTATTTCTGTCTGCTAGACTAAGCTGCAAGCAGTGGATCCACCTTTTTTCTTTTAATATTCATTGGTAGATCCAGGATTCATTGGTCCTGATAGGCCTTTGATGCTGATCTAACCACTCGGCCCCAGCTTTTCCTCTCCACACCCTTTTTTTCAAAGAAAGAGAAGCTAACTGGAAATGACCCAGTTAAACTGGAATTAGAAGAGTTAGTCATTAAACATCAGATTTGTAACAATATCGCTCACAGTCTGTTCTCATTTACTTTCTTCCTTGGGATTAATCCCATTGAAATCCCAAGAATTGCTTTGAGTTACACCCCTAAAATTGAAACCAGAATGAGACCTGTGGATTTTACAGACCAAATCACATGATCATTTGCTGTTAGAAGTTTCTGTGTATAGGCACTGAAAGTCATAAACCTCTTATAACAGCAAGGATTTTTGGCCAGTTTTGATCATCTTTTAATACCAGATGTTCTTGGTCCCAAATGAATGTGAACTAGCTTATGGTTTTGTATCAAGAAAACAAAAACCTGCAGTTTTGCACTACTTGGATATGAAACTAGGTAACACTGGATAGACTTGAGAAAAACTAATTTTTTGGCATTCAAAGGAATGAGGATTTGAAATCTATAATTTTTCAATATTTAAAAAAAATATTGTTTGGATTCTCAATGATGAAGCAAATCAAAGTGATTAAAGCGCCTTTTTTGGATGAAGAAAACTATATGCAACAACATATCATATGGTAGAAAAGCAAAATGTAAGTCCTGAATAACTGAAAACTTAACCAGTTTATACTGCAGTGCTTTGATTGTACCACATTATATTTTGGAAGGTACAACAAATCTGTTATACCTGACTCTATGTATTTTACTTAGCTCGGTGGCACCTGTTCCGGGAATTCAACCAACGAGAGCTACCAAGTAGTTCACATTCCCTATTCCTCAATGAACACCTTTATTTCTTTGGGAAGATATGTTCAGAGACATAGGTAAGTGATCAGAAGGCTTTAGATTAGGTGGATATTGATATGTCACAGAGATAAAGGTTGGAATTACCTCCAGAAACTTTCTACCCAGCTACCTGGGCTGGTACAGCATTTTCAATTACACCTGTCTCTAGGAAAAATGTAAAACTGTGAGGACTGAGTCCTGAAACTGAAGGTCAGCTGAGAAGAATTTAATGACTTCTCAAGCATTACTCTCTACCTGAGAGCCCTCCCCATTCCGT
>JANHGB010024545.1:0-22270 GCA_026283785.1 Coracopsis vasa | reverse complement strand
AAGGAAGGAAAGAAGGGAGGGAGGGAGGGAAGGAAGGAAAGAAGGAAGGAAGGAAGGAAAGAGAGAAGGAAGGAAGGAAGGAAAGAAGGAAGGAAGGAAGGAAAGAAGGAAGGAAGGGAGGAAGGAAGGAAGGAAGGAAGGAAAGAGAGAAGGAAGGAAGGAAGGAAGAAAGGAAGGAAGGAAGGAAGGAAGGAAGGAAGGAAGGAGGGAAGGAAGGAGGGAAAGAAAGAAATAAGGAACGAAGGAAGGAAGGAAAGAAAGAAGGGAAGGAGGGAGGGAGGAAAAGAAATATAATCCTCAGTGTTTGTAATGTCTGGGGAATCATATTACTGAATTTAGTCACAAAGTCTTTGGCTTATTCACTGAACAGCTACAGCCACAGCACTGACAGTGGAAATTCCTCTATAGTATCCTGTTAATGCATTTCAGTCCTGACCTGAAAGAACCTTTATGGCTGACAGGATAGCTTAATTTTCATGTCCATTCAAACTTTGGCCTCTGTGCTAAGACTGCCAACCCGGGTGCAAATTAACACCAATTATTCTGATGTTTGATGTACTGGGCTGAGAGCACCAAATCATTTTACACAGGCCATCACCCAGCTGTCAGATGTTAATGACTTTTGGTTATTTCTGACCTACTTCAGATACATCTGAGTAGCTCAGAGTTGAAAGGGTCTTTATTTCATTAATAAGAAACTGACATTTCACAAATTCAAGTGTGAATGTTTATTTTACCATTAAATAATAACAAAGGACCAAAGCCCAGACTGTTGCATACTTAGTGGATTTATGCCACTATAGAATTTAGCCTATTCATGTCGGTTGCATTGGGTATGGAAAGCAACAAATGTCCCTCAAAGTTGATTAAATTAAGAAATATATATGCATTAATAAATAATGTATTCTGTGCATTTGCCATTTAAAAACCACAAGTAGTTTAACAGCTGAATATTATGCAATTATCTCTGAGGGTGGAGGAATAATGAAGGCATTTGTTAGGAAATAATTCCTTTGATATTCACTGCAGAAATTATTTGTTTACTATATTATTCATTAACACTGCTCAATCAGTCCTGTGTTGTGTGGATATATTCTTCCCATAGCTTAAAGCACGGCTGGCTTCAAGATGCTCTTTCCTTATAACTTCTAGCAAGGATGATTTGTTTCCAGAACAGACTCTGAAGAAGCTGATTATTATGCAGTTTTTTGATGGTAATTTCTGAGATCTGCTTGCTTCAGTTACATGATAGAGGCTTAGATTTGCAGTCTGTAAACTTTTTCATCTGCTAAGATTCTAATACCTATTGAGCAGTGTCAAGGTATGGGAATGGCCAGTGGCAGTACAGAAGGTACACCACTGCATGGCATTGTGTCATGTAAGAGTCAAGGCAAACCGGTAAGGTGAATGACATTCTCAAAGTTTCATTCATTTGAGACTTACTTATCTTCAAAGTATTCTATTATTTTAGAATTTTAGGAAGGTAAGCAATATATGCAGTGATAATTAAGACTTAGGACCTAGTTGAGAGAAAATGGCCAAGCACCACGACTGAATGTACAGAACTGCTTTATTCCAGAGAAGTTTAGATTGAGAGATAACAGTCTTCAAGTGTGAAAAGAAGCTTAATCTCTTTGTCATATGTATGGCTGAGAAGATGAGAAATAGGAGCTTAAATTGAAGAGGTTTGGTTAGCTTCAGAAATCCCTCTCAGTAAGCAATTTTAAGAACATGTTAGAAATGCTGTATCAGGAAGGTAACAAAATGCTCTAGCTGATCTGAATATAGATTGTTAGCTGTCTTAGAGTACAAGAATTAACTAGATAATCTATTGAGTTGTTTAAATTCCATTATTTTGTCAGCCGACTACAGTAAACAATATTACCTGCATACAGAGAATTTTTTACATAGGGTTAGGTAACAAAGCTCTTTAAGCTTATGCTCTAATATAAATTTAGCCTGCCGGAAAGATAACATGATTTATCTAAAAACGAGGTGGTGTGTTAGTGAGTTGACTGCCTATTTGTCAAATGAGTTGTGGCTACTGCCTCTTTCAAAACTCCCCAGGAAATCACAATGGTTAGTACCTTAGGGGCATGTGTTTCTACATCAATCTGAGCTGAAGGCACATGCATTGGAATGAAAACTTAAAACTTTATGGCATTTCCGTCCTACATACATCTTTGGGGAGAAAGCCTTAGAATGATGTTGTTGGTCACTATCCTTGATATACCATATCAAGAATATCATTCTCAAGAACTGACAGAGCTCTGTTGCTATACCACCTCACAAAGTAAACAGTCCGAAAGACTGAAGACTGACATAAGAAATGAATGAATGTGCTTCAAATTCCATGTGGTAAATTTGCTTAGCACTACTGCAGTATCTGCAGTAACTACAGGACGTTTGAAAGCAATTAAATGATAAAATATTTCAACTGTCTCCCTGCTTAATTTAGGTGTTATTAAAACAGGTATGATAGGCAAAATAATTACCACCAGATTATTGAAATCATATTTATTGCTGATTAACTATTCAATAGATGATAATTAAGGGTTTATGAAACATGGAATAATAGTATTATAACAGCTTTTATATATACACACCACCACCCCCATCCTGCACTGTGTCAAAGCCCCTGTGGCTGCACAAGAAGAGAGCATAAAATTTTGAACTGCATGGAAATCAAGAAAAGAAATCTGAAATAAAAATCAACCATGGTGTTTCAGGCATTAAACTGTGCTCTATTCTCTTCAATCGTTCCTTTTTATACTACGGTTTTTTGAAATTTTTAAGTATTATAAGAAAAACACAATTAATATCTTTGGTGGTGATACCTGGCGAGTTACTAGAATATATTTGCGGAATTTATGATACTATTGGTTTTCTTGCCACCAGCTCAACAACTGTGACACAAGGTTCCTGGCTTGCTTTGCAGCTCCAGAATAAGAATAGATGATAGAAACCTTTTCTACTGTCTTCAGCATTCCAGACTCTTTAAAGTATAAGGTGGAGTTATGGGGCAGCCATAACTGGGTACAATGCAAAGATGTATTACATTAATACAGTGACACGGTGTAGTTGTTTACAAAACTGTAATTAATATTCGGCCCAATACTCTTCACTGTCTTCATAACCACAGGTACCTTTCTATATGTGGGTGTAGTAATTTTTTTACACTGCTGTTCCTCATAAGTATAATAATGCATATCACAGCAAAAAGTAACTCAGCACTCCTTGAAATACTTCTGAAGAAAATGGAACACTGGTAATCATTACCTTCTACCATGCAAAATCCCCAAATGTCAAAGATTTAGAAACATAGCTCTGCATGTTTCTTATATGGGTATTGAGCTTTCAGTGGGGGGAGAGGGAGATGAGAATTGTGTACGTATATATTGCAAACTCTTTAACATAAGAGGTCAAGTTTATAATTAATAATAGCTTGTTTATATTGCAAGAGATCTGAAGGTTTCCAAGTCAAGAAGCTAAAGTATTTAGCTACTGTGTGGGGTTAGAATAGAAGAAAGCTGTTGTTCAAATAGGGTAGGAAAACAAAATTCACAAACCAGTAAACATTAGAAAAGTTCTCCAGCTCTTTATTGACACTCCAGAAAGTGCCAATAAAAAATTCATTCCAGTTTTCTTATTTCTTTCCTTCAGCCACAACTATGGTTTGTCTCTTGATAAATTTACTCCTTTCCATCCTGAATCCATGCTAACCCAGAAATCTGATTTTATTATTTCTTTTAGTACCTTTAATGCTGCATGCTTTTCAAAGCTTTTTACAGCCAGATATAAATACCATCTGTATTTTTCCATTTAGATAGTTTGTTCTGAATCCTTAAGCATCCTGATTATTTTCTCGGCTTAGAGAGTCTCATGTTGATCTCTAAAGACCAAAACATATATGGAAATGTTCTTTTGTTTGTTTTCCAGTTTTCAGCAATAAATCATGAGGCAATCTGCTAGGTCTTGCTTTCCAATGCTTTTTTTAACCAACAAATTTCCTGTCACTGTATGATTATGAAGTTTTTGTCAAAGTTTTAAAAGATGAGCCATTGTCTAAACACTTTTTTTCAGAAACTGGGAGATACTTGTTCAAGATGGATAAAGTAAGACAGACAGCTGAAAGCTGGAGTCAATGGACAGGTATTGGAGGGTAACATGAAGTTCTAATAGAATGGGGAATCTTCAGTATTTTTAATAATATAAGTAAATCAATCACACAGCAAATCATCACCTTCTCACAGAGTTAAAAGACATTGGAAGTGACAGTGTTAGAGATAGATAGTCAGTAAAACAGTGAGAATTACCAGAAAAATTAGTATTTTTTTCTTCTATAGACTTGCTATGATAAATACAAGTGATGTATAAGAACCCACTGTATAGCAACTATAGCAATTAGAAAATATTTTCCCATCACAGCAACAAGTGAAAAACTGTTATAAAACGGTTTTGCAAAGAATTTAGAAGAAATCTCTAAGAGTTAGTAACACCCAATAGATTTAGAAGTCCATCCAGAATTTGCCCATAGAAATATCAGATTTTTCACTGAGATTCCACTCCATCCAGTGACTGTGAATAAATTATTTTCCCATTTGCAGTTAGGAGATTGTCTGATATGGAGATAATGACACTGTTTGTGTCTATCTCTATTTGTTATTGTATTGGATCTGGCTGAGGTGGAGATAATTTTCCCCATAGCAGCCATCATAATGTTGTGCTTTGCATTGGTAGCTAGAAAGGTGTTGGCAACAAACCACTGTTTTGGCTTTTGCTAGGCAATACTGGCGCAGCATCAAAGCTGTCTCTCTAAAATTCCCCCTCTCTCCCCTGAAGGCCAGTAGGCGGGGGGTGGGCAAGATCCTGGGAGGGGACACAGGCAGGACCGCTGACCCACATGGACAAAAGGGATATTCCACACCATATGATGTCTGCTCAGCAATAAAAGCTAAGACAAAGGAGAATGAGGCAGCGGGATTTGTTATTATGGTATTTGTCTTTTGGAGCAACTACTATGCGCACTGAAGCCCTACTTTGCAAGAAGTGGCTGAACATAACCTGCAGATTGGAAGTAGAGAACAGATATTTCAATTTCTTTTACTTCCTCATGTTGCATTTGGTTTTGTTTGGTTTGGGTTTTTCTATTAAACTGGTTTTTATCCTGATCCATGAGGTTGTTTTTTTTCTTTTCAATTTTATTTTCTTCCCCTTTGTCCTGCTGAGGAGGGAAGTGATTGAATGTCATAGGGGGCACTTGGTGTCTAGCCAAATTCAACTCATCATAGTTATTAAACTATAAAAAAATATTTATATAATAATTCTATATAATTATATAATATATAACAATAATAAAAACTTGTAAATAATAATATTATTTATATTACTTTGTATGTTGAATAATGTGGCATGTTCTGTAGTTGAGATTCCTAGGACTTTAACTATTCTGAGGTCAAGAAATTTATCTTGCCAAAATAAAAAAGTATCACAATCCTTTTTTCTGTTTCTGATTTCTTTTTAAGCAATGACAACAAAATGATATAGTTATGCATGTCAGCTGAGTTCTACATAGATTATTTAAGTTCTATTTCATTTCAGAAACTTTGTGTCTAAGATGCCAACATGGAAATTTTCTGCAAAAAGACTTTGACACTCGAGATAGAAATCAGTTTTACTGCCTTTCAGTAAGAGAGAAGCATCTGTAGCTTTGCAAGAAGTGGGGGGAAGGCATGTTTTCTTTTAATCTATTACTTCCTCACACTTTAGGAACAACAGAAAAAATGGCAGGGGAAATTAAATCTAATAAGGTTGTATCTGGCTCAGAAACTAAGAGCATTGTGCTTGTTTTAATGTCCTTAATTTAAAAATTAAAAGGGAAAAATGTGAAAAGATGTTTCTTGTACACAACTGTGAAGTGTTTGAGTGAGTATATGAATATGCTGTAGCACAGTATCCAAAAACTGAGTAATGGCACCACCTGGACACTCAAGGCTGACTCATACATATGGCATTTTTTGCTTCCATTGGAAGGAACTCATCTCTCCTAAGTACAGAAAGTACTGTTTCTAACTCAGGAAGGAGATGACATTGCCTTGACCTATTATCCAGCTGCCCAGAGAGTAGTTCACACACAGGTCTGAGACTGTTCCCCCGACCAAGAGGAAGCTTTGGATGAATTGCTCATTCATCATTCCAACATCATTAAATCAAGCTCTTCCTCTGTGTTGTTGCTTTGTTACTCTTCAGTACTAGCAAAGAATCCAAGTTTAGCTAAGGCTAAGACAAACAAAATAACTTTGTACTCCAACCTGTTGTTCAGTTAGCTTTCAATACTGATCTGTCTTATGGTAAGATCCTGACTGGAGGAAAGATGAATAGAGTATGTGTTAAATTTTATGGCTCATGTGTCTCTCTCAGACTGAAAGGCATCTGTACTATATTTTTCCCTTCTGCTCTGTATTATCTAGTACTTTTTTTTCTCATGCACAAGAACTCATGATATAATTAATCCACATATTTGAAAAAAATACATAGAAAGAAGAGATGCTAAAAAAGAAAAAAACAAACCAAAAAACACCAAATCACAGAAAAAAAGAGTGCCCTTCTACATTCTATGCAGAAAAGTAATCCGGTCTCAATATTTGCACCAAAGAAATACTCGATCTTTTTCCCAAATGTAAGCAAGACTCTGTTAATGAAGAGGTTTTAAGAGCTGAACTGAAGATCTCATGAACAGCATAATAAAAGTGCAGTAAGATATTCATGTGCTATAGTTTCAAACATTTAGACATTTAAATTGGAAATACGTTAACTTAAAAAATAACCAGATTTTTTTTAATAATTTACCAGTATTTGCAGGTTTATCTGGCTCATAAATATCTCAGACAATACAGTTGCTGTGTGGGTTTTGTTTTCCACCCCTGCTTAATGTCAAGACTCACAATGTCAAAGAAGAGAGAAAAAAACAAAACTTTTTCAGGATATAAAGTTTCTTCAAGTACTGAACAAAAGTTTGAATCAATTTTCCTTGGGGATTACCTACGTTCTTATGTATTCTCTTCTTTAAAGTACTGTTTACCTCAACTGCTCTGTCAATATGCCATATAGCATATATTTCTTTTCTGTAAATTGATGTAATTTAATTTTCTATTTTGACAGAATAAAAAATACAGATGTACATTCACTCACTTTAATCATCATTTAGATTAGCATTGTAGTTTGGAGAGTTCAACTGTACCAGTAAAGTAGGCCAGAGCTTATTTCCTGAAACCAGCAAAATCATTGTTTGTGACTTTAATGATGCAGATGTAGATGCTGTTAAAATTGCTCTGTAGCCTGACAAAAGAAGTCCCGACAGAAAACTTTCTCCATATATATCATATTAAAGCTCTAGAAATTCTTGTCTGTCTCCAAACCAAGTCTTCTAATTTCTGGCCCATCCTACTGACAAAAACGTTGGTGATTTTATATTATTGGCCTTAAACATTGTTGCTGTTTGTATTCTTTCTATTTAATAATATAAATCAAACTATCTTCAATTTTATCATGCTTTTAAACACTTACAAGCTAGTAATTAAACTGATATTGTTCCTAATACAAACACATGTATTTCAATAGCCATTGTAACAGAAGGTTATTCCCTTTATAGATCTTTGGCTAGCTGTGACTCGTGAAGGTTTCTAATGGTTTCTAGATTAAATTGGGAAGAAATTTCTCTGAATATCTGATTAGCTGGAATAGATATTTGCACATTGGAACATAGACTACCTTTTAGAATCATCTTAGGTTTTCCCCGTTGAAACATTTTTATGACAGTGAAAGCTCTTGAGACACTTGTGGCATTTCCACTTTGTGGTTCTACCATCTTGGAGCACAATGGTTATATTTGAGGATCTGAATACTGGAGTTGCTGCTTTCAAAGCAAAGAAAGCTGAACGAGATAACCCTAATCTAATGTCTCAAATTAGAAGAACTAGTGGTCTCTTGTTACCTTAAGATTTATGAAGCTAACAGAACTCTGAGTTTGAAAATCTGGGTGGTTTTGTTTCTTAAAAAAAAAGTAAAAAAATTTAAAAAAATCAACAAGCACATATTTATTGTTCTGAATTCTCCTGCTCTCTTTTCATGGTCTAGATATTTTTTACATAACCGCAGCCATCTTCCATACATGTCCATTCAATTTCTTGTCAAAATGTTCCCTAAACTCTTGTCCTTTTTCCCTACAGTTGTATACCTTATTATGTCCCTCCATTTCTTTTTATTTCTAGTAATTCCATACAATCCTTTTGTAGCCGATTCACCTATTTTACACCTCCCCAATTAATCTATTTTTTTCTATATTCTTGCATTCATTTTCTCACATATAAAACTCCCAAATTTATTTTCAATTACTCTTCCAAACTTGGTAATCAAATATTACTGTAGTTTGCCTGCCCAAATTATCTTATGTTTCCTCTTTTGTGCTGGTCAACTATACTTTCAGCCAATATAAATTCAACAAATAATCCTTTAACTTTTAACATTTGAACATTTTACAGTAGCCTTAAATTCTTTGTTTCTTCATGGTATTTTGTTTCCTCACCTTCTGTTCAAAATCCTGAGGCATACAAAACCTCTGTTTTAAACTGTTATCCTCCTCTTTCTTCTCAGATTTTTCCCAGTTTCTTTTCTCACATTCAGCTCATCACCTAGTTAAAATTGTCTTTGGAGATATGTGCATAAACCATTACTTCAGCCATTTTCTGCCAGTTAATCCTCTAATTACACCTTTTTCACAAGCATTCTATTCAGTTTGTTACATCTGTCATCTACACAACTCTCAATCTCCAGCAGTTTTTCTGCCAGCTATCCTTTAAGAATTTTTCTAACTTAGCTTTCATGTCCTTGCCTGTTTCAGGTGTATGAAGAGAGACAAAGAAGTCCATCAGCTGTATTGTATGGCAGAACAAGAGTCAGACTTAGAGAAGTAAAGTATTCTCCTAGTTTCCACTCCTTTCCTTCCTAGTTATTGACAGACTGCAATTGCTACAACAGGCAGTGTTGGGCAGGAGACAAAGAACCTATAACTCAGAATAATATCTTCAGGAGCTCATTAGGAGTATGAAAGATCCCTTCTCCAGCAAACTCAGAGTTCAGACAGAGCTTGGAATGAGGGAGCATCCTTCTCTTGCAGAGGAATAAGGTATCTAGTTTATGGAAGATGGTATCTTGCAGTTGTGAGAGGCAGAAGCTCTAAAAAGTGGACTGCTTTACTAAGTGTTTTTTGGCATGATCTTACAGGCACTCAAATAAGCCTTTTTCTCTCAAAAATAAAAAAGAAATAACCAACCAAACACCAAAGAACCCCCAAATCCAAATATATATTGTTATATATTGCTCTTTATCCACTTCAAGCAGTAAAGGTGAGCTTCTGGATTTCTCTGTATATATTTTATTTTATTTTATATTATTTTATTTTATTTTATTTTATTTTATTTTATTTTATTTTAGCTGTTCATGGGAAAACAAATTTCTTCATCTTTATTTCTGGATATAATTTAGCTGAGATTGAAAACCAACTGACCTCATCTGAGAAAAAAAATTTTGGATGTTGCTGCAAGGTCCACCTAATAATGAATAGATATTTAAGCAACAAGTACAGACCATGCTATTTTGACTGTGTTGCCTCTGGTTACAGTAATTGCAGTCAGATGAAGTATGTCAGCTTATGCCTGACATACATTCTCAGTCAGAAGGTAGCATTTTGTAAAACAGGAAAGCCTCTTGGTAAAATGAAAGGCCTCTCAAAGCTTTCAGCTGGCAATAGTACCCCACACCAGTAGCTCAGTGTGTGTCAAGCTGATCACTTCACTGACAGCCAGGCTACATGTCAAAAATACTGCAGTCATTGTCTACGAGTAGAAGCTATTTCCTTCCACTTTTATTCCCTGACACTTGCAGTCTTAACCCTGTTAAAATGAAGGCTAATTCTTTGCCATCAGAATCCGTAGAAACATGCTACAATTACTTATTAAACAGGGAAATAGCCCATGTTTTAACAAGTGTAGGTGAAAAAATATTATATGCATGAATGAGTGCAACACCTTAATTGGTTAACAGATCCACAACTCTGCAGAGAAAATCGGATATCTGCCTGATACCCAGTTGCTGGAACTCGCATCTGAATCTTTGAGTTAGCTGACAGATGTGTAAAAACTCATGCCAGCAGACAGACAACTCCCTGCTAAAGTTGTTCCACAGCAGAGGAGGCTTTTGTGAATTGTTAATTTCAGTACAGAGAGTCTGCTGTGCTTATGAGTGATTAGTTTCAGACAGGGATATAGATGAGCAAGAATGTTTCACAAGAGCTTTCCCAGACCACCTATTCTGGCACAGCATTTGAGCAGGATAATGTTGGTCTCTCAGACAAGTATGTTAATCTGCTTGTGTTATAAAACGTATGTATCTGAGCCCGCCGAGGAATTTTACTTTTTCTACATGCAGAGTTAGATTGGCACACTTTTGGAAATGCTTCCTTCCACATATTAACTGTGATGGTATGGAAAAATATTAGCTCATATTTGCTGTCAAAAGTGCCCAAGTTGTGAGTGAACACCCATGCTCAGCTTTTTCTTCTACAAAAGTAATGAAACAAACTCCCAGCTTAGGTTACTTGTCATAATGTTGAGTGGCTTAAAGCAATTCAGGAGCAACAGTTTAGACTGCTAAAGGCTGTCACTGCTGGTTCTGTTAAACATGCCCTGCTGCAAGCAGCTGGCACTAAACATCACTATACCCTGACTGACAGCTTAAGTAGAAAATATAGCATAGAGCTACATTATAAAGACAAACTTTTTCATATAAAATAAACCTTAAGAATAAGAACATAATCTGGCTTGTGAATGTGTTATGTTTTTTCAGGCTAATAGCAATTGGCAAATAAATTTTTACATAAACTGTGATTTGTATTTCAAAATGAAGAGCTGAGAATGCAATAGAGATGAGATGAAACATGCTCTAAAAGGAAGATCCAGAGGCTTAGGTTTACATAGGCTTGTACTACTGTCAAAGCTTTTGACTTTATACAGGGCGTTTCACTCAAGTATCTAAATGTAAAGCATGGTTAACGGTATTTTCCCTTCTGCTATAAATTGAAAGAACAATGTGAAGTGCTATTTTATGTGCATGGTCCTTTTTTAGTATAGGCAGTAACAACTACTTAGGTTCTACTCAGCTTTGTTATTTCAGTGAAAAACTGAAGGAAAATATTTAGAATTAAAGTTTTAAAATAAAATGCATTTCCAGGAAAAGCAAGCAAGGAAGTAAGTTTGTATCTAAATTTAAATTAAGCCTAATGTATAAGTTTCTAAGTTTGATATACAGTACCTATTAAGAGGAAGTTATGACAAATAAAGATAGCAAATGTAATTGTCACAGAACTTTTTCCATATTTTGTCTAACATAGCCTTTATTTCAACGAGGAAAAGTACACAAGTATTTTCACTCTCATGCTTCATTAGTCCACAAATGCAGGTATATACAGACACACATTCACACACACAAATCTAAGCTTTCAAATAATTTCTTCTGGCCTTAAGAAAATATTCTTCTGTTCACTGCAGTTTTTTGGAAAGAACATTGATTAACATTGCCAGTAGAAAAATCAAACTTAGCTGCTTTCAAAGAAAAAAATATAGCCAATATCTTGTGTTAAGTTCTCTCTGTTGCTGCTTCAGATGTCAAAGTCAGTGGTGCACTGCAGCACTGAAGGTAATTTCCATTTAGTGATAAAAGCTGTTTTCCTCTTCTTTTTTGTCTTGTCTTTTGTCTTCTTTGTCTTTCTACTTGCCCCTTATCCATCTAATACCACTCAAACATCATTGACACATTTACACTTACCATACCCCAGCGATTCCTACCCACCTACATGACATGCCTATAGCACAAATGCTGATGATGCATTATACGTCCAGCACTTTTTGTCGCAGTGGCATTCCTCAGCGAAGCACTGCCTAGGGGCAGCTGCTGGTTCACTGCCACTCTCTTATGCAGCAATTATTCAGTTCGATTATATGTTGATGATAAGCTATTAAAAAGCACTCGTGCAGGACTTCTTATTTACCAACATTCAGGATTTGTTTTTCCTTCTGCCATCTGCAAATCTAACTGGAGACAAAAAAAAAAAAAAAAAAGAAAAAACGTCTGACAGTTTTTCACAATGCCTGGATTAATTACTGACTGTAAATATATCTGTATTAACCATCATGCTTCTAAAATAAGAGCTCAGGGAAGGGTAGAAAAAGAGGAAAAGAAAGAAAATACTTGTGTGTTAAAAGTCACATTCTCTAGTGTTTTCAATGAATGTAGAAATATCACAATGATAAAATGCATTAATGAATCTCAGGGGTTTAGGTCTTATAGTTAGGAATTATACAGATACCAAAGAATCTGAGTAGAATTCTGGTGAGTAAGATAAAGCTAACAAACAAACCAAAGCATCTCAGTTATTTACCTAGTATAAGTCAGTATACGGTAGAATCAGCAAGAACCTCAGTACCCCCTCTATATTATATAAAGACAGCATTCAGAACTAGCTGCCTTGATTTATTGCTGTGTGAACTAAAAGAAATTAAAAACTTCAATTTCTTGTAAGAATCATGTTTATTACAGAGTTCCACGTGTTTTATTTAACAACAAAAGAAACCCCACCCTAACAGTTTTATTTTAAGGGCTTAGTAACTGTTCAATATATGATCAAACATGAAATTAATGTAAAGAAATATTTGGGTTTGAGTCAAGTAAATTAATAAGACCTAAAAAACAACTCCTTTATTAGAGGTCACTTCGAGCTAGAATTGTCAATAAATTAGCCTTTTAAATTAATGAGGATAATAATTAATGGATAATAGAACTGCAGATAAGTAAAGTTCTTCCAGACACAGCAAAATGCTCTATTTGTGTAAACTGCAATCCATTGGCTTGATCTAATTATGTGTATTTGACAAGAACTGTAAGTATAAATACTCATTTTAGGCTAAAAGCTCCAATTGTATATGTTGACTAATACATGATCTAAAATATATCAGTCTGTGCAGAGCTGATTCTTTTATGGTGGGAATACATAGCTCCTGAAAAAGAATAATAATCATCATTAATAATAATAATTAATAATAATAATAACAACAACAACAGGACTGCCATTTGAATTAGTTGGCAGTTTCAGAAATCTGAGTTAAAACTGCTTAGCCTAGTAAAGGTGCAAATCAGTTCTACAGTTGTAGTTTTATGCATATAAGTCTCCTTGCACAGTATGAAGGAGGACAGTGCAGCAAATTTAAAGATGAAGATTTCATAAACAAGAAGAATATCTGAAAGTTATCTGAAATAACTGCAGGGTTATTTCCAAAGGTTTTCTATAAAATTATTGAGATTTGAGTCCCAAACCTACAAAACAAATAGATCCCGAATCAATGCCCATAGTTACCACATTTTTCATGGATATTTACATAAGGAATTAATAAAATACTTAAGCAGCTTTCAGGTAAACCATTTTGCCATCTAACAGTCAGTAGCTGCGTTAATTCTTCCTGTCTTCTTTGTAGCCTGATTACAAGATAGTCTACCTGTTCTGCCAAGTGCAAGAAAGAAAAACATTATTGAAATGTCACTCTGACCCCATTCAAAACATCATTCAAAACGTCAGGTCTTGAAGTAAATCCAAAGATGACGAGCCTTTGATTAATGCAGTTTATTTCCTCCTCTTGAAAGAGCTGGAGCCCTAGCACAGGTAATGAACTGCTCTTGCTACTATGTACCAGCAACTTCCAGTAGCTTTGAGCTGAATACTGTCAGAACAAATAAATTGACATAAAAGCTCCATCAACTAATTCAGTATTCTTAATCTTTTCTTTATATATGAATGAGATATTAAAGGGCAACAGGGAGAAGGCAGCTGGACCACACAAAGTCATATAGTGTCACAGTTGGAATACATGGAAGGGAGCTGCTTGATATATTTATAGAATTCAGCATAGAACCATGAGGAAAGAGCACATTGCTAAAGGATTAAACTTAATGTTTCTCATAGATTCAGCTGTAGATGTATTTTTATCCCACTGGAAAAACATGGATAAAAATATATTTAAAACTAAAATTAAAGAATTTAGGTAAGACAGATATTTCTACTAGTATTCTAGAAACTGTGAAGAATTAAAATCGGAACAGTCTAAATTTAGAATTACATTACCAAATTTGTTCTTTTACTTTACACTACAGAAAATTACCAAAGATTTTCTTACCTGTCTTTTGTTCACCTCCTTTCATTTAGTATTTCATAATGCATGTAGTCAGATTAATTACATATTATAATTATTTTTATATTCATTCCTAATTTTGTTTTTAGGTGAAGGTTGCTTAAAAATATGGTTAAATATCTATTTTAATAAACTTGTTGCTTACTTGTTTCATATGGCCATTTTCAGACTAGAGAGAGTGCAAAAGCTTCCTATTTATTTGTAGTAGAGTTCACATTACTCAGCCAAACACTCTTCAGTTCTTTCCAAAGTAACCTGTGTATAATGGCACTCAAATGGACTGTAATATTTAATTTTCTAAAATTTGTGTGTAGGAAAAAAACCAATATGTCATATGAAAGGAAATTAATTGTGTGTTTGCCCATAAAACTTAAATAAAATAATTAAAAAAAAAAACCAAACAAAACTACGCATAAACACATTTTTGATACTGTAATTATGAAAAAACAATAAGATTGAGCTAAGTATTAAAAACCCCATTAATTTCTGATGCAATTTTTTAGTTCAACTTTTGTTAAAAAAGACTTTGAAGCATCTTTTAGATGCTTTTTGAAATATAAGTAGATAACTCAGTAGTTAAATGACCAACAGACCCTTTAAAGGCCCTGCACCTTCTGGATGATTTCTTGATCTACAGAGAGCCACCCAAGATTCCCAGTGTCACCTGCTTCAGCAGCTCTGTGAGCAGTGCCATCTCACTGTAGTTCATAGAAATTTACATGCTGTAGGGAGACTGATACTGCTGAGCCAACAGTCTTTGGAGAAATTGACAGCTCCTCTGATGGGGGCAGAATAAGATAAAAATACAGGCAGACCATTCAGAAGGACTGAAGAGGAACAGGATTTGCTCAAACAGTTATGTACAATTCACAGCTGTAACCCCCCATCTCAGGCAACATGACCCTGTTTAGGGAAACAGAGGAATCCAAATAAGTAAACTTTGTATCACCATGACTATATAGTAAATATTTTCACATTATAAAGGTATGTCTGTCTATCTGAAATATTGCTTTCTGCTATCAGAGGGAAAAGTTACAATCTCCCAAGAATTGTCATTAATATAGTTTAGCATTTTACATGATACTTCAAGCTATTCCTTGCAAGAAAATGATCAGAATTGTGGCAAAACACTGTTTGAGAAAAAGGTCATCTATAGTGAAGGTCTTCTATAGTGAAGAAATTATTTACTTGGTTAAACTAGGCATCAAAGTTAAGGGTTTTGAAACAGAACTAGCAAAATACAGATTCTTTTAAGAAAAAAAAAGAGCAGCTTACATTGTAATTTCTACCATCAATATTTCTGTCTGGTAGTCTGTAAACTAAAATATATACACTATATAGTTCTCTTGATAAAATCTTCCCTTAAAACTTAAATACATATCTTTAGCTTTATCTCATGCTAGAGTGACAGTGAATATCAATCTTTAAGGTAATAAAAATCAAATGCAGCCCATCCTCAGGACCCTAGTCAGCTGTCTTGCTGCCTGTAACTACAACTTACATTAATAAACATTTATTTTTCAAGATTTGTGTGCAGCAACAATTTTTTTTATTACATTTATTGCTTCTAATATATTATAAAACTACTTAGAAAAATAGAATTTGCATACAATGCAATATATCTAAAGTGTTTTACTTGTACACCGCAGTTCAGCTTTCTTAAAAATGAATTTTTTTGTGCGTGTTTGTGTAAACTCCAGCATTTTGGAAAGTAGGAAGATTGTGAGATATCAAAATTCCAGTTAATACTGTATGACACAGTTTGTTGGCTTGAACTTAAAACAGAGACTTACATGCCCAACTACATGTGGAAGCAGGAAAATTAGAAACTTAAGGAATGTGGTTTTCTTAGCATAAGGCAGGGGGAGAAGGGAAGGGAAGAGAGAGTAAAAGAGTGGAAGGGAGAGAGGAGGTGGGGAGAGAGAGACTCTTTCTTGCCTAGAATATAGTTTAGAGGAACAGCTCATTTGGAAATGAAGCTGTAAGACCTTCTAGGTGAAAAGCAGGAAAATTATTTGTATTCTCCCAGGATAACACTAAATCTACAGAAGATGTTTAAGACAGCTGAATTACAGCTTTGTGTAAAGTTTCAAACAGTCAGAGTAATTTGTTAAAGAGAGGGAAAAAAAAAAAGACATTTTCAGCTTATCACAAGGAAATTGAATATTTGAAATTTAAGAAAAAGATTAAGGAGCAGAACAGTACAAAGCTCAGCAGTGTGCCCTTGCAGATATTCTGCAATCAGAACCTGTGGTGTAAAAAACTGAGGCAGGAATAATACCCTATCCATCCTCTAAGACCCTATACATCTTATAACTGACGTATAAAAGCAAGTGCAGTAGCAATAACATTTGACCAGGGAAGTTAGAAGGGCAGTTAAAGGCAGCTCAAGTAATGTTGATAACACGGGGAAAAGAAACCCATAAAACAAACACCAATACAACCTCTTGAGTAAGACCATTCGATTTGTCTAAAATATTGTCTTTAGAGGAAAGTATTTTAGGGAAAACAAGAGCACTTTAGTGAAGTCCTTCTCAGCTGTTATCAAGATATGTAGAGATAGAGGCATTGACTATGGGATTGGGATAGATACCTGTTTTGCTCAGCAGTCCACTTCTGCTACCATCTGTACTCTTAACTTTTCCATGTATGATCCCTTTAGAGGAGAGCTATCACAGATAAGTAGGACACATCCTCTCAGCTTTGATAGCCCTGAATATAAACAGAATAATCACAAAAAATGATGGAGTTACAGCAGCAGGTCAAGGCTGTGTCACAGTCCTTCAGAACCTTGCCCCATGGAGATGACGTAGAGTGGGTAGTGGGGATGGGAGGCTGGCATCCTAGAAAGACAGGAAACATCTTTTATCAGGCTATTGTGAAAACATCTATGACTATCTTAGATTAGATAGTAATGTAAGCAGCATTAAATAAAAGCCTTTCTGTAGAAAATAATAGGTGTACTTCCCAGTGGGTGCAGAAGATACTAACAACATTGTTGAACTCTCAAACTTGGTTATTTTGCTTAGACTAGAAGCCCAAACACAGACTTGGCAGCATTTAAAAATATAGAAGCAACTGGAATTTTTAAATTGATGCAATTTTCTAATTGTGATATTTTAGAATTTGTGATTGAACCATTCATTCACTCCACTCATGCTGGTCTCACTGCCACAGAGAGATGTGCTCTTTGAATGGAGTAGGGGAGAAACGTTTACACCGCCAGCTGATCCACTCAGCTATTGATAGCTGTTTAAACTGTAAGCCACCTTCTGATCCCCTTTGTGGTGAGATAAATTCAGCTTCCTTGCTACAGCTGTGGTCAGTCACACTCTGCATTATTCCCTGAGTTTCACAGGCACATCATTCTTGCCCATCTCCTATGATCTTTCTTCCATTTTAGAGGTTTATTTGTCCGTCACGCACTGAAACACACTAATAAAACACATTATTAGTCCTACAAGTGATAGTGAATAAAAGAGTATTATTGCCATATCTCAGTCATCAATGAGACTTCATCTTCTGAATGTAGTCATTAGCAAAGAACAGATATTTCTAGATATGCAAACTTTGATGGCCAGCTCCTGTGCCATCAGTTGTCATCACAAACTGGTGATGCCTTTATAGATCCTGACAGCGATGCCTACCAAATGTGCTTCACACAGATAAACAGGTCTGTAATTATTGAAGTCAAATATGTATGTATTAGGACATCACAAAAAACCCGCAAATGTTGCTGTTAATGAAGACCATGGATTCAATGTTAAAGAACCCTACTTTTTTTACATTTAAATCTATGAATACAGAAACATGACAATAAAATAAAGCTTTGTAACAAAATTTATGTACAATAAATTTGCATAGTCTTGGAGTTAACTCCTGACTTTCTTCATGTAGAATTTTAGACTTGCATTTAATGTCTCAAGTTAGCAGATGCAAAAAAAAAAAAAAAAAAAAAAGTTGTGCAACCTACCCAAATCAAGACAGTTATGTGAAATACAATTTACAGTTACTTAGAAACTATTTTCTATTGTCTGCAGTAGCTAACGTGATTTCTATTATAACACTTGGCATTTTAGTAGTTCTTCAGAAGTTACAATTCCCACTAGTTAGCATCCTTAACAAGGTTTAACTGTTAGCACGACAAAGAATATTCAAGTTCAGGACACTTAATGCCCAGCAGATTTACCTCCTTAAAGCGCAGGTGTAGAAGTGAACTGTTCAACTTAAAAGACTGAGTCTTTCACTGTATTTCAGTCTTTCCCATGCTTGGCTTAGGAACTGCAAATGTAGCCTACCTTTAAGTAGTAGTCTCAATAGCTTAATAAGGAAAGTTTTGTGATGTTACTGAATAATTTCTGCAATCATAGTTTCTGAGACATGAATTTTCTAAAATGTGATAACTAAGGATTATAGTTAAGCATCAACCAGTGAAATAACAGAGGTATTGGTTCTTGCCTGAGCAAAGGTGAAGCATCTCTGTTCTGTTGGTTAGCAAAAAAAAAAAAAAGACAAGAAGTGTTGAAGAAAACTTTGAGGTTTCCTTTAGTCATAAGAATTCCCAGAAACCCAGAAACTATAGATAAGGGTTTATGACAATTGTGATTCTGTTCTGAACAGCCTTCATAGAGGAGTAGAAAGGCATAGGCACCAGACCAGCAACCACACTCCCCATGAAGTCCTGTTCATCACAAGAAACTCTACTAGAATAGGTTTATTAGGTGGATGAAGTCATTTCACAGCTTGGTAACTGGGAGGTCTTGAATTGTTGCAAAGCACAGAACTGAGTTACAAAACCCATGATTTTTATTTTTATTTTTTTTATTTTATTTATTGTGCCTTGCTGATAAGGCATAATGTAAAGCATATAGGAGTATCTTCAGAATATGTTATTGGTCAAGAAATATGGAGAGCTTGAGAGATAAGGAACTTAGTTCACTCTACTTCACCAAATAAAGTTGTAGCCTCAGGAGACTCATCATCATATTTATAGACTGAGCAATCAAACATGAATGCACTTAGGTATTCATGTCCATTTTTAAGTAAGAGCTTGATGGAAAAGATACAGATTGACAATAGTATCCTATGGTGGAATCTACAGTCTTCACATAAGATTAGATGATCTCAATATAATGTTTGGGAGGTGTTAAGTATACTTTTAATCTAAATGGTTTTAAAAATTTGCCAGCTGGATATGTCTAATAAGAAATGGTGCATTTGCCTTCTCAAGGTTTGCATATCTCAGTAAGGAATATTTTGATATGGCTTTTTTTTTTCCTATATGCAATACTTTCTATGATTTAAGAAGTCAAGATTCATAGCTCTCCAAGCCTGGAAATGAAGGTAGTAGGAAAAGCACTGTACTTGTTTCTCCAAGGAAAATTAATCTGTATAGCAGAGACTACAGTCAAATTTGCAGTGCATACTTCTCTACCACATTCAGCAGTTTCTGTTCCTAAGAGAGTCTGTGTGAAAGAGCTAGCTTGTATGTTTCTGCACCTGCCAAACCCTGATTCTGAAGCATGGTGGATATACCAATATCTTAAAAGCTTTGAACATTCTTTCAAGCAGAACAAGTTACATTATTGAAACCAATTATACACATGAGTTTCTCTTACCATGATGACTTCCACATTGGTATATTCTATCCTAATGTAAGAACATTTCTGACACTATAACTAGAATGGGTAAAAGAAAAACTGAAGTAGTGTTGTTATGCTAGTAAAACTTTGGTGCATAATCCAAGATTATACCATTGTTTTCAAAATAATGTTTGAGTTCCTAAGTCGGTGGAGGTGCTTTTAAACTATTTTCTATTATATTCCTTTTTCTTCACATTTTATGTCAGTTTTCTCAAATCTATGCAATTCTGCTTCATCTTGGGTTTACAGTCGTTTATTCCACCTATGATTTCTCCTCAAACAGCTGCTTGAGATTCAATGCCTTGCAATTCTCAATGCCTTGGTAAATTCAGCAAGTGCTTTAGCATCTGGCACCTGATATGCTTATGAGTGATTCAGTCCAGTGTACTCTAAGAGAATGCTCACTTTCATGATTACTTCAGTCTTAGCTTCTGCAGCTGTGCCCTCATCGTCTGCAGTTAGACACACTGAAATTCTTTCTCATCAAAACAATTTTTGGTGGTTTTGTTAGATCTACATTTTTGTTCAGCCTGGTATTCCGTATAGTTTAGGAAAAGAGTATATTAAATCCTTAACATTTACCCTAAGCAAATGTCCATCAGTATATACTGTGAAATTCTGCATATTAGAAATTATGGCTTTTCTGACTTTCAAGACAAGAATTAGGTTAATTCCTGCAGCTTAACTACTCTCTACACAGAAAGAACAGAGATTTTCTATACTTTCTTAAGTTATGCATCCTTGCTTCATAAGAAGCTCAATTGTTAGCTAATAGATTACTTATATTTTGTGTTACACAAATGTTCCTCACAAAAATACTGCACGAGTTTAACCAAAACTGACTTTATGGATCAGGTTCTCATTTCTGAAAATTAAATTAAATTTTAGAAAATAGTAACAACAGCATTCCTACATTTAGTTCAACTGCTTATGATATATAATTCATTATTTTATGTGCCATATGTAATAACAGAACTAATATAAAATTATTATTTTGGGACTAACCCTATAACTAGGCGTAGCAGGAAACCATCTCCAGGCTTATCAGACCTAATACTCAAAAATTTCGTGTTTTATTATATTATTTAGAGCTATCCTGGTATTTACATTATGGTTCAAATTAGCCCTGCTATTAAACAGCAAGTTTAAACTAGTTCATCAAAAGGTTAATTTGCTTTTCCAAAAGCCATTTACTATTGAGTAGTTTAAAATACTAATGCAATGTAACTTTACAAAAGTGAACTCCGTATGACCTTACTGTAGATATATGGTCATAATAAAAAAAAAATAAATATTAAAAAAAAGATTTTTATCATGCAGGTGTTTTCAGTAATTCTGCCCCCCCCTCCCCCCGTCAAATTTGCAGTATGTTAAATCTCATTAATAAACTATAAGTAGAATGTTAACTTGGCATTCTTGTGTCCTGTTGAAAGCTGGACAATTGAGCAAAAAAAGTGCTTCAGACTAAAGCAAAAGCTTTCACCTGGTACAATGTGAAAATATGCCAAGTTCTGTGGCGAGATCCCAATATACATCTTTTGGGAGTATTTCTGATATGTTATTCTGCCTTAAAAGTGTAACTAAAAAATGTTAGAATTCATTATTATATACTTTAATACGATGTTTTAAATAAGGGTATGATTTTTACATATATTTTCTTTCAGCTGATTTTTTCTGTTTAGTTGTGGTAGGAGTCTATTTGGACGATGTGTCACAGGCAGAAATAATTCAAAAAGTATCTTAAGTATCGTACAGTGTGAATAAGTTACCTGCTTAGAACGGCAGCTAAGAAGTTATTAATAGCCTATCTATCTGTTTGATAAGGTACATATAAGTAAGTTATAAGAACTCTGCCAAAGATGATACCAAAAATCTGTGTAATTGTGTCTTTAAAGTTGCAATAACAGTCTATTGTATAACAGAATTTTAAAACTGTAGCTTCAATTGTAAGGATAAAGATATTGATAGGCCTTCAAAGCAATATCCAATCAATATTGCCCTTGCACAGAAACTTCTTTTCATGACTTGACTTAGTTAACTTTTATGATATATAATTCTTTATCTGTATATCTGTGTTACAGTTTCACCATTCCTCAAGAAGGTAAAAAAAATAAAGCACATAGATATTGTGAACTTTTCAGAAAGTATAGTGCTGAAGGATGCAACTAAAAAAAATATATGTGAATGGCTCTGTTATTACTAGGGTTAGACGTTAAGATAAAGAAGTGGCTGGATGGCCACACACAAAGAGTTGTGATCAATGGCTCAATGTCCAGCTGGAGACCAGTAACGAGTGGTGTCCCTCAGGGATTGGTGTTGGGACCGGTCTTGTTC
>JANHGB010024537.1:0-21788 GCA_026283785.1 Coracopsis vasa | reverse complement strand
CAACTTTTTTTTAATGCCGTTCTTCACAGCTATTACTGTGGGATTATTTTAATTTTCTTCAGGAATAATGCTTGCTGCAGTTGCTATGATACAAGACTAGTGCACTGAACTTTCTGGTGCATCAGCACACATTATGTGTCATGCAGTTCACTGTCACTGCCCTTATGACTTTCTAGAGCCTTCCCTGAAGAAGTGGACAAATGAATTTAATCTCCCAAATCACCATGTGTAAAATAAGGATTCACATATATTCTCCTTGTTTGCTGTGAATGACCAGTAGCAACAATATTGAGCTTTAACTTGGCTGTGGGATTGAATTTTAGGGGTTTTGTAAAAGGCAGCTTATGATGTAGGCTATAGAAAAACAAGGATATTAAGTACTCTTATGTTTCGAACTTTACCAGCAGGAATAAACATGTTACCTAGCTTTGCCTCTCCAGAAATTATGTGTCTAGAACAAGCTTTTTCAACCATGTCCTCTCTAGGAGAGGGAAAGACATAAAAAGGCACCTTCAGTGGACAGTTCATCCCACAAATGTGAGATATTTTAAGCAAGAATGAATTCCCTCATAAAGGAGCCTGCTGCTTTGTGCTGGTTAGAGAGTACACCTAAATAGCTTAAATGAGATGCCTAACTGTTATATAGCTAAAACTATAGGAGATGAATCCTAGTGCAAGTGATAAGATGAATGGTTTTCAAACTCTGTGGCCTGGGAATAATCCAAAACATGATTGACAGGTGGAGATGCAGCAAAACTGGGAGTATATGGCAATAAACTAAGTCATAATGTAACACCATGGAAAAGCAATTGTGTAGAGAAGGGTCTGAGAAACACGGATCAGCTTCCCTTCCATGGAAAAGCAAGGCTTTTGTGAGAGCAGGTAGATGACATTTGCATAAAAGTAGCCTTTCTCTTATTTACATCTCCTGCCTTAATCTCCCAAAGCAGAAGAGTTGACAGCCTGTGCTTCTTGAGAGATGTATATTGTGTTCTCTGTCAGCTCTAGTGACTGTATTGTCAGGGAATCCTATTTTGATGACCTTGCATGCACTAGACAAAGGCTGAAGACAAGAAAATAAAACTTACAGACATACTGGCTTCCTGCTGACAGTTGATTAGGCTGCAGAAGAGATAGTCCTTTTATTTTTCTGTAGCCTGGAAATCCATCAGGTGTCTCCAAACTATTAATAATGCTTTGGCTAGCAACACCAGGTAGGTTTAATGGATTTCCCTGCCATTGTACTGAATGTGATTGCAATGAAGCATGAAACAACCTGTTTTAATAAGTTACACTCAGAGCTGATGTTAATTTTTTAAAAGGCACCTGAGTCTTTCATTAATTGAGCTAGCAACCACTTGACAATGAGTGAATAATTAATTAATAAGTCTGAAAACTAATATACATTGTACGTTAGGAAATAGCACTGAAAATTTTCTGGTAAACCTCTTAGAAGAATAAGTAATTGTGTCTATTGATGTTGAGATGCTTTCTGCCTATCAAGACACAGTATGTAAAGTAGATGTGGTCCTTTCTCTGCAGCTGGGATGACAGCAGCTCAGTTAGTAGTGGCCTCAGTGACACTCTTGACAACCTCAGCACGGATGATTTGAATACCACCTCATCTGTCAGCTCTTATTCCAATATAACTGCCTCTTCAAGGAAAAACACTCATGCCCAGGTGAGTAGTTTTTCATTGCCTTTTCTTGCAACACCCTGCAAGCGTGCAGGATAACAAAGAAGAACATAAAGTATCAATGCCTGTGAAACAAACGAAATACTAATATTGTAGAAACTTCTGTATCACACTTGTGCGTAAGAATTCTGTGGATCCTACTGACCCAACCTTGATTTGTAGACTGACATCTCAGATGCCCTGCTTGCAGGGCACATATCGCTGCTGAAGGTGATGGCTGGCAAGACCCTGTTCTGCCTGCCCCAGGGCAGCCCCCACTGGTCCCAGCCTCAGAAGTCCCCAGCCCCTGCTGCACCCAATACGAAAAAACCACAATATGACTGGATCCATGATGCGTGAATTTCTACTCACTTCATCCCATTTGGAGTATCTCAGCCAACAGATAGCACGATTTAAATTAAAATAGTTTTTGTATTTCATGAGCTCATGCATGTCAGGGAAGAAAGACATAGGCTATACTGTCCTTTCTCTGTTCTCTCCACTGAGAGAAAAGAGGCTGAAGGAGGGAGCCCACTGGTGGCAGAACTTCTCTCCAGTTAGGTCCAGGAATAAAAGTGTCCCTGGGGCACACAAGGTAACAATGTATAAGTCAAAATAGGGTTCTGAGCAGCATACAGCCACAAGCTATATATGTAAATACATATATGCATGTTTGCATATATACATATATATTTATACACACACATATTTATAAAGCCCTTGTGTCAGGTATCCCAGTGTTTCTTCCCAGCTTCCCTTAAAATTGCAGTTGATGAAAAACACAATAGAGAATGTTCGTAGGACTTGAGTCCCCTCAAAAAAGAAAGAAAAACAGAAGAGTTAGTCCCTATATAGAAGTATTCTCTTTCATGTCATCTCCTGTTTACAAGCAGGGAACTTCAAGACTTAACACTTGGCATAGGGGAAGAGCTGTTGCCTCCAGTGATTTCATGTCAAGTATTCAGGACACAAGACTGACACTTCTAATTCTGTTTAGACTCCTGCAGGCAGCCAGTGCCTGAAATTCGGAGATCTGTTTTGTAGATGTACACTGTGGCAGACTTTGTCAGCAGGAGGAAAACACGTATTTGTCATTTCCCCTAGACAATAGGGAAATACAGTTGCTGTGGGAATTAAGATTTTAATCTTCACCAGGTCAGATTTCAGACCAACATCATACTGATGCAAAGTTACTCACACAGATGCAAGCACTCTTCAGCCCTTACCATTGCCTTTCCCACCCCATCAGGGTCTCCCATGGTTGCTAACTGGAGATCAGCTTCTTCCGTTTCTCATCAATAGTGATGGCCTGCTTACTTGTTGCACTGCAGCATCATCATCGTGACCGGGAGATCTCAGGCTGGCTATTTAACTCTTTGCGGGTCTTTTCATTTGAGTGATCTCATGTTCTAGTGGCTCAACCAGATATTATTTGCAAATTGTTCAGTGATAGACAGAGATGCAGCACATGTTCAAATGTTGCCTTTCTGCCAGAGTCGCTTTATGTTATGAAGGCTAAGAACAGACTTTTATCAGGTCTGCCTTTTCCAGGCAGATTAATCAGAATGCACTGTACTTCATGCTAGCCTGCAATCTCAATCAGAAGCTGAGATGAGCAGAATATGTAAGTATTTTGCCAGCTGTTCTCCAGGTGTAAGACATACTTACGTAACTCAGAGATCCCTTTTGCAGGCTTTTTAAGTGATTGGAGCAGTGCAAGCTGGCTATAGCCTAAGGCAGAAATTGCATATTTTGTTGTCATCTTCTTATTAAAAGAGGATTAACATTGCTTTTTGGATCCCATAATGGTGAAGAGAGGCTTTTAGAAAGTAGTATACTTGTCATTTCTTGGAAATGATGCAGTTTACTTTAAAAATGTATCGGTATGTGTTTATAACTGTTCATTTATGACTAAAGTTCTGGGAACATTACACATACTGTAACAGCATCACTAAAAACTCTCTTTTGAAGGACCCTGCAATATTTGTCTAGATGTAGATGTAGGCTCTTTTCTCATCAGTCCTTACCCAAAATCTGTGCTAATGTCACATATGAAATTACAGAAGTGCAGAGAGCTTTTGCATTTTGTATGACTCAAATGACAAATATGTAAGCAGCAACTGATTATTCTTTTGGTCATCTAATCGATATTAATCCTACATATGACAGCAGTGCTCAGAAAACAGCCAGAGGGCTCTGTAGAGAAGGAGTTGTTACAACCCAGAATAATAAATAGCCCTTCCCTGAATGTGATCCAATTTGCTGGCCTGCTTAGTTTGGCTGTATGGGGATAAGGCTATGGGGATACCTGGGAACAGCACCACTTTTCTTATTGTTAATGAGGGGCAGAGGTAAGCAGGACTGGTATGATGATGATGTGCAAATAAGGCTTGAGGCTGAGGTCAGGAGGCTGCAGGAAAACACAGGAGGAAGGTTTACAACAAACAGCCTGTCATCACAAAGAATGCACGTCTTGTCAAACACAGAGGGTAGGATCAGTCTCCAACATTTCTGTTTAAGCCACTTTCACAGCTTCTGCATTGTCTGCCTTGTTGGGCTGCTCCTTGCAACACATCCTTATTATCCTTATCAGACCCCAGGGAAAGAAGATACCACAGGGGTGTTAGGCCCTAGCTGGGTCATCTTCCACATGGGTCTGAGTTTCAGAGTAAGCATGACCCCGCTGCTTACCTTCCCCCTGCTGGTGGGTAGTGCTTGCATAAACCTCTCTTTTGGGTGATCTGCTAGCTGGTACAGCTAGAGTGAGTTTTCTGTTGGAAACAATTCATTGCAATGGAAACAAACCAGTAGAAATGGTACTGATAAGTAGTAGTACTGATAGTACTGATCAGTACTGTAGTACTGATAATTTTGCTGAAGGCATTTTCCTTGCTTACTGGGTGGTACAACATACTGCTGCTGGAGCAATATTCCTAATTTGGACAGTGGAATGCCTAGGTGGGAAAATGCAAGAAACCAGACTGAGGTGATTTTCATAGTATATTTAGTAACTCCCTCATTCAAGTTTTTAGTAAAACCTCTTAGTGCAGTCATTTGTTTCTGAAATTCAGAGGGAGCTGAGGAACAATAGGGTATCACCACTGATGATCAGAGTAAATTAGCCTTCACTTTGTTATGGTTTATCTATGCAGAAACAAGTTGAAATATTTTGAAAGTAACACAAAAAGGGAAAATGTCTTTCACAAATGGGAATGGTTTTATTGTTTCCATGACACTTGCTACAAATAAAATATGCTTGTTCTATTCCACTCCTCTGATTTGACAAATAAGCATATACTTAAGATGTTAAGATTGACCATTTCTCATGCAAATCTCTTGTAGCTGAAGACAGACTCAGAGAAGCGCTCAGTTACAGACAGTGAAACTTGGGGCAGCACTGAAGAGCTGAAGAAGCCTGAGGAAGACTTTGACAGCAGCGTAGACAGCAGTGGCAAGTGGAAAGGCCTTCCCTCGGGGCTGCCTGAAGAGTCAGAGAAGGGGGGGCAGAAAGCATCTTTCTCTGTTTCACAGACTGGATCCTGGAGGAGAGGCATGACTGCACAAGTAGGAACAACTCAGTCCAGGCAAAAAGCAGGAACAAGTGCGCTCAAGACTCCAGGTAGGAAACTTCTGTAGTTCAGATTACAGCATTGAAAATTAAGGCTTTATACTTACAATTTGTCTATAAGCAGTCAAGAATCTTTAGTGGGCTAAAAATAGCTATTATAAATGTGTGACAGACATGAGAAACTGTAAGCATATTGTTAGTTCTTTTCATACGTGGCTGCAAGCCAAGATTGTGATAATATACTAACTTGTTCATCTCCACAACTGTTAGTTTGCTACACTGCATACTAATAATTTATTAATCATACATGAATATATCCATAACAAAAACTATGATTGCATTTTATTTTACTATCATTTGACTGTCAACTTGTATTAAGGAATTGAGTATTTTTGGACTCATCTGTGCCTTATCTTTGTCCTTTAGAAACCCTGTACCTTTGATAATTGAACATACGCATAGAAATGGGCAAAGATTAGAAGCTGAGATAAAAAGATTTAACGCTCAAGGGAGAGGACTCAAAATCAGCGTTTCTGAACTAAAGCTGAATTGTCACATTCCAGATACTGCACATATTCTGTAGTTCACTATTAAGAGTCAAAAACTTGTAAAAAAAAATCTTTTTACACTCTTTTTTCAGTGCTAGATGATTTCTTCCCTAATTTTGAAAGGCCTCTTAGAAATAGTAACCACTTCTGCAATCTAGTTTTGAAGGAAAAATCCATAGTTGGTGGAAGACATCATTATTAAGACCATGTAGTCTATCATTTTACTAGGGAAATATTAATTCTTTGTAGGACATTTTCCAGACTTTTGTCATGTCCTGACAAAATCCTGCATGAGCATGCTTTAACCATCAGTTATGAAGGCAACTAACAAAAATCTTCTCAGAATAAATTCAAATCCTTTGTGAGGCTCTTTTTTTCTATGCAGTTTGAAACTGATAAACATTGGTCAGCCTCTGGTCTGCAAGATGCTTCAGGAGTTTTGCCACAGACAGTGGTCAAATGAATGCAGAAATCATAGAATCATAAAATCATATGATAGTAAAAGGTTTACTGCTTGCCAAGCTCAGTTTCCCAGATCTGTTTTGCTGAAGATGAGCAGGAAGCCACCGTGCAACACAGAACTGAGACCTTATTTTTTTTAATGATGTACTAATAGTCTGTGTTTGCTGTGTAGGAGTCTGATCTGTACCTTGATGTGTGCGTGTAGCATAAAATGTGCACTGGATAAAAACATGGGTGGATTTAGTTCTGACTTATAGGAGTTGCTGTTTACTACAGTTTAGTTCCTTCAGAGAAATTTGGCCACCCACCTCCAAAACTTTCATAATCTCTTGAAGAGTGAATTAAAAACTTTGTTATTTGTTCCTTATTAGGAGCATACAAAAGATGCTTAAAGAGAAATTAAAGTAAAAGAGAAATGGCTTTTTTTGTCTGTTTGTAAACTAAGAAGAGGGTATTTTCTTTTAAGTTAGAAGAGAATATCTTATTAAACCTTTCTGAATTTTACAATAATACTATGTAAAAATGTATAGTATATAGGCATGTGTCAGTGCAGTACTGAAGGCAGCCTCTCAGAAAATCAAAAATCTTAAGAAGATATGAAGGATATGACAAAGACTAACTCATGTAACTGATACAGTTATAGATCAAGATATATGCATACCATGATAATATAATCTCTCCCCGATATTTTTGTGTAACTAAAACCAGAACAAGCTTAGTTTTAAGCTAAAAAAATGTAATCAGTGAAAACTAAAGAACTCAGTAAGTACCACTAATTTCTACATGCATAATTAATGTCATACCTCTGCAAATTTTAATTACATGTCATGTTTTATTTTCAAATATTGTTTCTTACACATGGTGGAAATATTATTAACAGGAAAAAAAAAAGCCAAATAAAATTCCTTAGAGTTTGTTCAGGATAATTTTCTACACCTATGTTCTCTAGCTATATATGAAACTGAAAGCTCCTGGGAGAATTTTAAGCTTTTAATGCATAATGTTTATCTGTAATGTATCATACCTGCTACTGACTGCTGATGGGGGACTAAAGACCAAATTAGTCTGTTTTCTTAGGGTAGTTTTCTATTTGTACATTTTTTCATTTTTGAAATTGCAACCATATAGTGTGGATATTGAGACATTACAGCTTAAACACAAGTGACCTTTTCAAATATACTTTCATTTAGGAAAAACAGATGATGCAAAAGCTTCAGAAAAAGTGAAAACCCCCCTGAAAGGAGCCTCCATTCAGCGCTCTCCATCAGATGCAGGAAAAAGTAGTGGTGATGAAGGAAAAAAGCCTCCCTCTGGCATTGGGAGATCAACTGCTACAGGGTCCTTTGGATTCAAGAAGTCCGGAATGGGATCTTCTACAATAATCACCACAAGCGGAGCAACCATCACAAGTGGGTCAGCAACTCTAGGAAAAATGCCCAAATCTGCAGCCATTGGCGGGAAGTCCAACGCAGGGCGGAAGACAAGCTTAGATGGTTGCCAGAACCAGGATGATGGTGTCCTGCACATGAACTCAAAGACAACTCTGCAGTATCGAAGCTTGCCTCGCCCATCAAAATCCAGTGGCAGTGGAATCCCCGGCAGGGGTGGCCACCGCTCCAGCACCAGCAGCATTGACTCCAACGTCAGCAGCAAGTCTGCAGGTGCTGCTGCCACCAAACTACGAGAGCCAAGCAAGATTGGGTCCGGGCGGTCCAGCCCTGTGACCATCAACCAGACAGACAAGGAAAAAGAGAAGGTTGCCGTGTCCGATTCCGAGAGCGTCTCGCTGTCCAGTTCCCCCAAATCCAGCCCAACTTCGGCGAGCGCCTCTGGCACACCAGGACTTAGGCAGCCGGGATCCAAATACCCAGATATCGCCTCACCCACTTTTCGAAGGTTAGTGCTTTTGTATGAATTCCTGAAGTTGCAGTATATAAAGCAGGGACTTTCAGTGTCTTGAAGTACTGGACAAAAAGCCAGGGCATATTTTGCCACAAACAGAGAGCCAAGTACAAAAAAATAAAACGATAATATTTTTTTCACACAAAATGATTATTTCTCTAAGACTTACCCAAACCTAAATTGTGTGTTCCTTGAGCTTTGAGCATTTTAGGTTTATTCCCATAGCAATGGTTTGAAGGGTAGAAGTTGGACTTGATGATCCTTATGGGTGTCTTCCAACTTAAGATACTATATGATTCCAAGTTCAGGCACATGACATGTGAAGAAGGACACTGTGTTCAGGTGCATTCTCTTACTGGAACAGGCAATGCCATAGCCTGGTCAGGGAACTGAAGAGCTCTATAGCTTATAATAAAGTATTCGCTTTCATGTTGTTGGCAGCTCCAGCTGCAAACATTTCATTATGTTAGCAGCTTTGTTACATCCTTCATCACAAACATTAGCAAAACTAAATGGTCAATTGTAAATGCCCTATTTTAGCGTTTCTGGAAATATAAATCTGTTTGAAATACGAATTAGAATGGAGCACTTGGACTGCTGGAGGAAAAGCCAATAGTGCCCTCTTGTGGCTACCTACCAAAACAGCATCTCCAGACTGGTGGGGAGCTGCAGCTGATTTTTATAGGCTTGGTAATATGTGAAACAGATTCTTACATTATTAACCATGCTTACTTTACATCATGATAAGTTTTGCATTTATTTATTATTGATTTATGAGCTGCACCTTAACTGCAGCTTAAAATATTTCCAGTAAGACATTAAGTCATCACAGGACCATTTTATTTCAACAGTTTTAGAGGATTTGGAGTTTATTTTTTTCATCATCACAGTTGAATTTTCTTCTCCAGAATTGCTGGAAGCAATTTCGTGAAATACACCTCTGTCATGAGTACCCTTGGAGAAAAACTGAGCCCATTTAGTTCTGGTGCAGTTTATTCTGTCTGAACGGTTACTACATGACCGATGACCACATGACCATCTGTGCAAAAGAACAACGAGAGGGAAATTTTACACAGATACTTAGATGTTTATTAAGCTATGAAGGATTTTGCAAGTGTTTGTTGCAATCAATGTAGCTGATTTGAGAAGTGAAGGGTTTAAAAGCTAATGACCTAGCCGTGGGAACGCTTAATTACTGAATTTGGGTGAAAGTGTAATCTGTTTATGCACTAATAAGATGAAAATGTGATTATTTTACCTCTCTCTGGGAGGGTCTGTATGTGCAAAGAGCACATCTGAACAGGAGTGAGAGCTGTTGCTAATGAAACAAACCCTGATTATTGTGATATGGTTAAGTGAATTTAATTTTGTGATGTGATTGAACAAGTAGGTAGGCATGATTTTAGTAGCAGTAATTAAAAATGTGTAGTTTGGCTCTTAGGATGTTACGCCATGAATGTTTAATGTGGCTATCAGTTTCTCTAAAGCTATTTGTTTTACATTTAGGTTGTTTGGTGCCAAGGCAAGTGGTAAAGCTGCCTCTGCACCCAGTACTGAAGGTGTGAAACCCACATCGGCAATGCCCAGCCCTAGTACCACATTGGCACGGCAAGGCAGCCTGGAATCGCCATCCTCGGGCACAGGCAGCATGGGCAGTGCAGGTGGGCAAAGTGGTAGCAGCAGCCCCCTCTTCAGTAAACCTTCGGACTTAAATGCAGATGTTGTAAGCTTAAGTCACTCCTTGGCTTCCAGTCCCGCCTCAGTGCACTCTTTCACATCAGGTGGTCTTGTGTGGGCTGCAAACCTGAGCAGCTCTTCAGCGGGCAGTAAGGACACACCAAGTTACCAGTCCATGACTAGCCTTCACACCAGTTCCGAGTCTATTGACCTTCCTCTTAGCCATCATGGCTCTCTCTCTGGACTGACAACAAGCACTCAGGAGGTTCAGAGCCTGCTCATGAGGACTGGAAGCGTCAGATCTACTCTTTCGGAAAGGTGAGCTTGCCTATAGGTACAGTGACCACAGAACCAGTGAGAGGCAAAAGGACAGGAGCCAAAAATACAAACCCTCTGCTTGTTTTCCTAAAGGGACACTGTTTAATTAGCACCTTAGTCCTTTATGTAAAAAAGCAAGGAAGGAAGAAAAGAAAGCTGAAAGGCATTGGATGTGGAATCAACTGCCTTTTAAGTTCTACAAGCACTTTTTCTGTCTTTAAAAGTTTTTTTAGTTTCCTTGTTCTAGAGAACAACCAGAAAAAAGGGGAAAATTGTCTAATTAAAGGCAAGTCTAAACAGTCACATGATTCTGTCATGCTGTATTTACCTGCTGTCCCAGCAACTGGCAGCTCCAAAGCTGAATCACTGCCCTCTTGGTAACAAATTTTCTCCAGTAGTAGGACCCCACCAATTTTCTTCCCATTAAGTCAAAGCACAGGCAGAGCTGGTGGGTCCCTACATTCAGCCTACTGGTCTTGCCTTAAAATTCTTAGTCCTGACAAGTTGCTTCTTACATGGTAATCATTACACAAATCCTTACTAAAATGCAGTTTCACTGGCAGATGGACAGTTTATAAGATGAGACCCTCACTGTATGCACAGTCCTGGCAAATGTCTGGAACAAAGAAAAACAAGAAAGGGTTCTCCTCTGTTTGTTCTGTTAATGGTCTTTGCGATATGCAGATGTTTTACAGTTTTAAGTTATATTATAAAGAGGTGCAGCCACTCTGGCACAGTTGTACCAAGATTTTTATTTTTGTTTTTTGTGAAACATTTATTTGACTTTTGCAAGAAAGAAAAAATAATCTTTGCTAGGTGGTAAGTAATTTTCACTTCCTGTGAGAGTTTTCAACATTTGACAATGAAACTCTTACCTCACCTGGGGACTGAAAAGTCAGTATTAAATATTTCATTAGCCTTTGATCCAAAAAAGTAAATTCTACTGAGTCTGTCGGAACTATTTTAAAAGTTTTAAGGTTAAACTTAGTTGTTTAACACACAATCGTTTAAGGAAAAAGATCTTTTATATACAATGTTAAGATTTTTTTTTCCCTTTATATATATACAGAGATTTTTTAGTACCAATCCTTTCCATGGAAATATTTCCCTTTCAGTGAGTCGACATTAAAAAAACAAAACAAGCACAAACAAAACCAAAACCCTGAACAACTCTTTGCCAAATCTAGATGGAAACTCTCCACGCATTTTATTCTCCTATGTTACATTCATAAGTATTACTATATCAGCTAAAATCACACCTCTTACTAATATAATTACAACACAATAAAACATATATGTGTACCAATATAATGTATGCTAACAACAGTAGCTAAAAATATGTTCAATACATGAGTAAGTTGTAATTTTCACTGTGCCTTTAATTCTTAAATACTAATTTGCATTGTGTGCCATGAACTGAATGTGACAATATTTCTCTAGAAAGTTACTAATTAATACTTTTAAGTATAAAAACCCCTACTAATATTTACTGCTACATGTATGGATAGTGAGGTCAATAGAATGATGTGGAAGATTATGAATTTATACCAAAGATCATGTTTATGCAGAGGATGTTTAATATCACATTTAAAATGTTAATGGTTTGGCATCAGCTCCTGAGCATCCCCCATTGCTAATACTTCATGTATTTATTCAGTGATTTAATTTCAGTGGTTCCAAATGCTTTGCCTTTGGCAATATTTTTAACTTTCATATTTGTCCATATGGGGATATTATGATGGGGTCCAGAGAGAGCCATTTATTATGTTGATTTGGCCTCAAAACAAATACATGTACCTAGAGAAAATGGTGTCATTCCTTGAATTATAGCCCCAACAGGGTTTTTACAGTTTGATTTTTCTGAAAGGTGTGTTACAATTGCTGTGTTACTTTATGTAGTAAAACCTACATGTAGCAAAGTATTTTTTGACAACAAAAGCATGGGTTTGCAGCATTAGATATGTTTGACAGCAGATTATATCCTTTTTCGTTTGTAAACTCAGCTTATATTTGAGATGCCTCTGGCAAAATTAATTATAGTTTTGCATGGCATAAAGAGTTATCGACACAGAGGCTTACTCTTTTTCTTCAGTCACTATAGAGCTTGCAAAAGACTGAACAAGCAGTCTGTAGAGTGAGATAGAGTAATACAATGTAGAGACAAAATCAGAAAGACCAAATCACAAAATGAGATATAGCTAGCAAGCGACTTGACTCTATGCAGAGAAAGCCTAGGGAAAACTAAAAGAGGAAAGCTAATAATAGATGATACAAATAAATGCGGGTTTGCTTCACTGAAGCATTAACTGTAATTTGATAGCTAAACATCACTAATGTCAAGCATGCTAAGAGAGACTGAAAAGGTTAAAAGATTACTCCAGTTTATTGGTCCTGATGAACTTTTTACTTCACTGCTTCAGACATAGTCCCTGCAGAAAAAACCCTGCAGTCATTAGGATTGAAGAAGAGGTTTCAAAAGGTCTGTGCTAAGGAAGGAGTGAGGAGGAGGTACGGGATGGAAGATGAGGGGACTGTGGGCAAGGCCATCTTGCCTCTACTCCTGGAAAAATTCAAAGGATATTAAACAAAATGGGCTAAGTAACAGATAACATGGGATTAACAACCTTTTAAATAAGACTAATTTAATTTATTTGCAGTGAAACAGTCTTTGTGAATAGAGGAAAGGGATTAGTAGATACAGTAAGACATCCTGGACATAGAAAAGCTTTAGATGCTATTTCAAATAACATTTGCATAAGAAAATGAGGGAAATAAAGTAAGGTGTTTGACCATTTGGTAAAGACTTCTCAAAGATTAATGATCAATGATATGTTAGCCTGAAGGGATATAACAGGGCAGGATATACTTCCACAGATAGATACAAAATTATGAGGCTATTTTCAAGAAAGAAAAGAGTGTCTAAGGGGTTGTAGTGTTTTGCTGGGACAAAGCATTTTCTTACTATTTTGAAAATGAAAGTATCACATGTAAATCTTAGAAAGTTGTTATCACATGCTGTTTTTTCATGTGAAAGCTTTAACTTGAAGACATTGAGACATCAAGTTTTAGGAAAGATTTGATGTAACCAGAAAGAACATCTCCATTTCTTGCTAAGGACAGTAACCCTTAGCTGCCTTCCAAAAAGCGGTCACCTGCCATGGAGACAGCAAGTCAGCCTCTGCCCACATATCCCTCCAGGGATGATCAGACATTGCCCGCACCCACTCTTCAGGCTCCCCACGAAGCAATGTTATGGCATGAGCACAGCTCTTTGACCACTGCTGTATTGATACAGTGTCAAAGTTTACTCCAGCCAAATTTTGTGTCATTCAGTGAGACTCTTTTGCACTGTTACAATCAGAAAATAGGTTCAGTAAATACTATTTACTTTTTCAGCAAAAATTGCATCTCCCGCAGGACCTTTGCTGGTTTTGCGCTAGCAGTAGTTATTTAGAAAAGTCTGTTTCCATTGTCCTAGCAGGGTAACTCCGTATGTGGGAGAACACTTATCTTTTCTCTTACAGCAATTTAGAAGGATTAAAATAATCAAACAGGTACTTGTATTCTAAAATAAAACCATCTACTGGGGTTAAATGGTGAAATATTATTGATTTAATTGATAACATTTTCCAGGTGGACACATCACCAGTAAGTAGTTCTTTTGAACCCTTATTGCTGTTGGGCACTGCAAATTTGTATTTTTCTTCTGCTTAGTCTGAGTGACACAGCAAGAGATGCATGAAAAATGCAGAAATATAGAAATTAAAAGTGGGCTTGTCAGTGATAATGACTGCATTTTAAGATTAGCAGAGTGGAAGTGGTTTCTGATTACATGACTGGCTTGCTCTGGTTTACTTTAAAAGAATACTTAGTTTTAAGGGCCATGAAAATGCATTGAAATCCAGTTAAGCTCTTCAAGACCTACAGTTGTTTTAAATTATCCTCGTTTTAAGGTGTGAAACAATGCATCCTGTATCACATTATCTTGTGTGTTTAGCCATTTGTAGAAACCCACTTATAAGATCTATATCATCTTGGGCCACACTGTCCTAGACCTCCCTAGGTGTTTCTTAGCTTGCAATAATTTCTTTTATTCCCTAACAGCTCTGCAACAATTAGATATAGCCCAAGTATATGGCTTTATGGCCCTTTCCCAAGCTAACCTCAACACAAAGGATAGGTAGGAAACTGAGAACTATAAGGCTTCCTGTAACTTCCCCCAGGAGAACTTTCAGAGGTTTCAGCAGTGCAAAAGAAACAAAGGGGGACAGCGATACAACAGGCTTGATAACTTCAGCCTACATCTGCATGCATTTTCCTGCAAGACTGCTTTTTGCAGGTGACATGGCAAATCAGCAATGCTGTGATATTCTCATCTCATCCTTACTTTGTATTATTTGTTTTGAGCCGAAAAGACAGATGTCCATGTACGTACCACTTCAATCAGGAAAGGATATTTCTTTTCATATCAGCTTTAGAGATCTTTTGAGCACTGAGGGCAGTTCAGTTCTATTTATCAGATGTGCAGTTTCTTTAGAAGTAATATCTCCAACTTTTGTTGTAAGAATGCTTTTAGATACTAAAAAGTTATGCGCAGTTATGTCTGAATTAATAGTTACATGGAACCATGGTTAATGGTTTCATGTAATTATCTGAAATCTAGGAGCATCTGTGCAAGATTTAGTGTTTTAAAAATGAATGAGTGTTTGCTCTGCTCACTTTTATGCAGTGGCAATAACTCCATGCTAACACTGAAAAATATTCATCCCCATTTCATTTGGGTATCTGAATTCACAGATATTTTTAGCAAAATTCTATGGTCACTATTAGGCTACTTAAATGACTGACTTAAAACTTATGACTTGTGGATTGGTTTAAAGGAGCACTGATTGGCCTATTTATTTTTAGATAATGTGCTATAGATATTTTTGAAATACATAGAACTTCAAGTTAAAATAATATTAGCAAATGTATTGTTCATTAAGATGTTTGAAGTATTTGCAGAAGAAACTGGTGTTATTACAATTATGTTTATTATTTTGAAATTTAGAGGTTGATAAAAGTAAATAAAGAAACATCCGGGCACCATTCTTCTCTGCAAAGAACTAAAACTCACATGAATCATGCATTCAAACTTACGTTCTTTTTTTACCAACCATTCTTGGTCCTTTTAGTTATATTGGGAGCAAAATGCTGAAAAGGTAGCCCTCTGTCTTATAGAGGACTTCCCTCACATGGATCGTGATAGCTGGGCCTGTGCTGAAATCCTGCTAATTTCTGCTTCCATTTGCTTTCTCCCCATGTAGAACAATGGCTTGTTTAAACTAGCAAAATTGTCTATAAAGCTTCCTGGTGGTAAGAGTGGTTTACTCTCAGTCTGAGCCCTAATGGTGGGGCCACCAGACACCAGGCATGAACACTTGTTTTCACTGCCTTTATCTGCCTGAATCAAGGTTACATGACAGCATGTTACGTGGGCACCCAGCATGCCCAGCACAATAGAAATGACCTTTAATAATGATATGAGAGTTTTCTTGAGTAGGAAGGGTCCTAAGTTACTGTTGCTCTCAGAGGTGTGATTATGATATGTAATACAGAAACTTTCTAAAGCCATTTTGCAATTTAATCCGTACGGTGACACTGAGTTACATTCTTAAGGGAAAAAAACACTGCAACACTTACTTGATGATGACTAGTACAAATTCAACCCACACTAATCAGTGATTGATCTACCAGGTCTTCATGGGGAAATGCCCAAACGACACTTATTTGAAGGAAAGCTAGAGGTTGCCCTTCTAGTGATGGGGTTTAAATTAGGAAAACTCCAGCTGTAGATTTCTTTCTGGTAATCAGCCACTCTACCACTATGTGTGCGTGAATATGAAATAACATTGATCTAGTGCCACTTTTCATTGCCCCCACCATCACCTTACTGTGTGAGCCCAACAACAACAGAAAGCCAAAGGTCTGTATGTTTAGCACGCATTTTTACATGCAGAGCTGTCATTTGGCTTCTGGCAAGGCCATGCTGTCTCTTAGCAGGTGCCACAACCTTCATTTCTTTTGGAAATCTATTGGCCCATCACAGGCAACTGTGAAAAATAAAGATTCATACTGTGACCATATGATTCTCACACAGATTGCAGGGTGAAGCTGTAGGAAGGTTAGAAATTCTAAGAAGGACTTCCTTCTGACTTGGACAGTCTCCAAATTACTATTGACCCAGCCCAGAGCATGTCTAGATGAAAAATGAAGGTGCAACAGTCCATGTCCTATTGTCCCCTCCAACAAGTCAGGCATTTATCATGAAAGATATATTAAAAAGCATTAAATGACCTTCTGTTATACAAACAAATCTAGACCTTTAAAAATTTGTAATTCTGAACAGTCCTGTTTACTGTATGTCCTTAGGGATTTTTTTTTGTTTTAACAGCATGCAGCTTGACAGAAATACACTACCCAAAAAGGGATTAAGGTATCATTTTTTTTTTGGAGCATGACTGCTGCTTCTCTGTTTTTTCTGTAACCTTTTCTACACTGTCTTTTCTTTCTCCTTTTGTTGATCCTGTTGACAAGAGTTCTTGATATTTATATTCAAACCAGAAAATGTAGATTTTAACAATGGACTTTGTCTTTCCAAGTCTGCCTAGTGAATAAACGTCCTTTCAAGATATATCATGTAGATGAATACTGTTAAGGATAGTTTCCTTACGCAGTGAATCTTAAAGGGCATTGAATCCTTGTGAGCTAAAATATACAGAACAAGATACTTTTAGTAATTCAATGGAACTAATTGCTGAAAACATTGAGAAAAACAAGATTTTAGAGGTGGATCTGAACTTGAACTCTAAATACAAACACTCGTGCAATTTGAATTGAAGATACAGTAAAGGGTAGGGCTAGAAAATGCTAGTTTTAATATCCAAGCTTTTCTCTCCTCCATGGTTAAAATAGGAGATCACTTTCTGGTCTCATCAGGCACAGAAGCCTACCACCCTATTCGAGGACGGAGATTTGGCAAGCAATGACATATGTACATGCACACAGACACTTTAAACCCTTTCAGTCACTGAAATTACATGGTTAAATTTCTCAAGTTATTCATAAATAATAATTTAGGAAATTTTAAGATAATGCTAAAGCGATGTCACTTAAAAATCATCTTCTGCTCTTCTGCACTAGCTGTGCCTTAATATGAATTTAATCAAATTTTCTGTTATACCAAAATAATCATTTTGGATTCAGAGAGATGGAAAAAGGTGGAAGACATGAAAAAGGCACGAAGTGGACCCTGCAAGGGTACACTGGGATAGTTGAGGTTTGTGGCTGTACAAAGGTAATGGTGGCTGAAAATGAAATGGAGTGGGAAAACAGCTTATAGGCATATAAGCCTGATAACTTATCCCTGAAATACTGTCAGTTTGATTTAATATGCAGAGATCCCAGTCCAGGACCCAGATCCTGAATTCTCATTTTGCCATCTTTCTGATCTGATAACCACTGGGTAACTCTGCTCTACCACATTAATAAGCAAAGATCATAGCTGTCTTTTTGAAGGAGAAAGGAAGTAAATATTTAATCAGGACAAGATGTTTTAACGCCGTAAAATATTGTACAAAACCCCAAGCACAACATGAGAACTTACATGTTCATTTAATCTGCTTGCTAAGCAGAAATACTTGTGCCTCACAAGCCTGAAGCCAGAATATCAAAAGCCCTTTCTGCTCTGCTGTTTGGGGAACACTGATGGCTCATGACAGTGGTAAAGAAGGTGCTCATTTCTCAGCAGGAGATTGTGCTGAATGAAGCAAGCTATTGCAGACATTGCTAAAAACAATCTCTTGATTAAGACCCACACTGCCTGCACATTTTGATGCTTACAACTGCCAGAATTGCCCTTCTTCCAGGCCAGCCAAGAGAGGCTAGGCCTGGGAGTTATCAGTTCTCCCTCTTAACCCAAGTGTCAAGTTGCACTTGTCTTATTGGTTTGCCATAGGAAGCAGTTGATGAATGATTTCATTGCCAGACTTCTTCCTTACAGAGTAGTTGTTTCTGCTAATTGTGTATTTTTCCTGTCCCTTTCCCTCCCCCTAGTTTGGGGCAGGACACAATGCCAAGTAGCATTCAGAGCGGCAAACCGCACGTATGACTGAGTAGCTGTCATTACCGATGCAAACTACTTTTCAGAGTTGTTGGTCTGCTTCACTCCTGTCCTCTAACCAACTGCCCTCATGATCTGTGGCAGATGTCATTTTGTAAGCAGCTACTCACATTTCTTGGCTTCTAGTCTGTCCATTCTCCATCCTACCCGTACAGTTTCTGAGCTTTTACATCAACCTGTATACTTCCTATAGCTTTGAAGTCTTTGCCTGTCAGCTCAGTTGTCTGTCTTCTATGGTTTATCATCATATCTCTTTGAAGGAAGGGAATGCTGTGTTGGGGAGGGGGATGAAGAGGAAAAGGGCTTCTGTCCTGTACTTTTTCTGTTGTAATAAGATGGTAAATTTCACCTTGTTAAAATCACTGATGATAGTCACTTGATTAGACTTGATGTTTTCCAAGAGTTTTGTTCTATCTGAGTGGTGAAGGGTATTTGTGTGGCAACTTTTTCTTTCCAAACTGTCACCTTGTCATTGTTTTGAGCATGTCAGCTGTGGTTTTTCAGATATACTCCATCATCCCGGCAGACGAGTCAGGAGGAAGGCAAGGAATGGCTACGCTCCCACTCAACTGGAGGCCTGCAAGACACTGGCAGTCAGTCTCCGCTTGTTTCTCCTTCAGCTATGTCTTCATCTGCAACTGGAAAATATCACTTTTCCAACCTGGGTAAATGCTGTTTCCCTTCACTGTTTCTCCCACTCTAGAATAGAACCATAAAATTCAACTGTTCATATTTCTTCGTTTGCCAGACTTGATAGTTTATTTTAACATCTCCATCACCATATTGTGGTACCTCGCTAATGAAGGGAAACTTAAAGTGTTTTTCGTGGAGTCGACTATGGAATAGGCCTCTTACTTTGCACAGATTCTCTGTGGCTTGCCCAAGGAGAAGAAAATCTGAGGCAGAGCTGGAAATTTGCTTCTAGTTCAAGTCTACTCATCTTTTACAATTCACAGTCAGTAGGATTCTTTCCAGAGATTCAAGGAATGCTAATCCAGACACTAAACATCACTTTTTTCCTGTACACAGGTTTGCTTTGAGATAGGCCTTTCCAATCCACTTCAGTGGCTGGACCTTGATATAACTGCACTGGGCCCAATGCAAATCCTAACCTTGAATGCAATGTAATATTTTGGGATGTGAGTCACATTTCAGATTTATTTGATTACAGGTCGAGATTTAGATTTGGCTCTTCTGGATCCTGTTTCAAGTTAATCCAACACAAATTTAGTTTTGTTAAGAATTTTATTTTTTCTTTAATGCTTAATAGAAAAATACTTTCTGCACAGTGCTGAACACATACTTAGGTTCACAATGAGCTTTTGTGTTTTAAGCTCTTACTGTGGAATTAGCAACAACCTTTGAAGCATTCGCACTTCCATCACTCTGTCACAGCTTATGGCATCTGTAGGTTACAATCACTCAAAAGAAATTTGATCAGACATACAAATGTTGGTCTTTATTGTGTATGGGAAATGGAGTTGAACAAAGCCACTCTAAAAATGAAGTTAGATCCTGGCTAATCTAGCCACTGCTTTGGATTTCTTCCATGTACTTGCAGTAGTTTTAGACACAGCTCTTTTTAAGCAGTGTTTCTTTCACACTATCATTTTCTTCTTACAATTATCTTCTTTTTCATTTAGTTCATAGATTTTGTACGCACAACACAGAACGATAAGATCATGTTTTTTAAAAAAATTCATTTTGTCATTGTCCTTTCCTTCTTTCCATTGCCATAACCCTATGAAATAATTTGCTCTCACAAAACAGCTGCTCTCATAGTTTATAACTTATGGTACATCTTACATGACCAAAAATAAAATTCCAAACTCTGAGGCTGAATTTGGATAGAAAATTGCGTTTTTCTTCTAGGCATAGAGTTCATGTGGTCCAGGTGAACCATAACCAGGCTTTCATTGCTACTGGCAAACAAACTGTGCAAAAGCTGAAAGCAAGTTCATCAACGCTGTTCTAGATTTCAACCACAAGTGATTGGACTACTCCTATTTATTATGATAAAATTCAACTGGCCTGTGCAGCAATTTTAACTTGAAATAGTGGTAGGTGCTGTAGAAAATTAACGGATAAACACCTTGCATGTGCCAATGAACTTTGATCTTGAAAGCAGTTGGTAGTATAGGTATGTAGCAATAAAACACAGATACAGATCCATTAGAAGAGCTGCTCATAAAAAATTCTTATGACTTCTTATTCCTTTTTAACTTTTAACCTTTGAATCTCTCCCATTGCCTTCCATTTTGGTCTGTCAAAGTGAGCAAGTGTGTATTCAGACACCAGTGTTAGTGTTACCATGTGTTTTACAGGATTAGTCTCATCATGGAGATCATCTGCTTCACCTTTCTGTGATGGCTTTGTACGTGGGAATAAAAGCCTTTCATTTTCTTGACAGCGTAAACTCTACCTAACCATGCTGGTCCTACATTACAATTTTGTGCAAAACCAAAATTTATTTAATGGAAATGTGCTTCATTAATAAAGTTTTGTATTCCAGTGAGTCCAACAAACCTATCTCAGTTTAACCTTCCTGGACCCAGTATGATGCGTTCAAACAGCATCCCTGCACAAGATACTTCTTTTGATCTGTATGATGACTCCCAGCTGTGTGGCAGTGCTACATCCTTAGAAGAGAGACCACGAGCAATTAGTCATTCAGGTTCATTCAGGGACAGCATGGAAGAAGGTAAGACTGAGTTACTATTTGGACCAGTGAATAGCCTCCCAAATAGGCTCCCAAAATAGGCCCTCAAGGAGCAGTAAAATTTAAAAATTTTTCTTCTGCAACATAAAAACTTGAATAATTTTGTGAACCTTTCTTTCTCATTCTGTTGAGCTGATCTCACAGGACTTCCTTACCCTAAAACATGCAAGATATTTCTTTCACACAGTAATACGCAACACTGTGTATGTCGTACATGTATAAGTCCTTTATCAGAAATTTTGGAGGAAAGGAAGCCATTGTTGGAAAATTATTTTATTATTTTTGCCTCTAAATTTGAAGTGTCTGAGCATACCTTGACTACTGTGATTTCTTAGACCTACTTCTGTATTTCCTTCTTTTTTTTCCTCAAATGCCAGTGCTACTTAGTATCCCCTCTCTTTTGTAGTCATTTAATTTCTCCAGTTTGCTACGGCCTCCTACAACAAATACTATGTGAATTTCTGTATTCAACCTCTGTCACTTAATCTGACCTCACCACTTTCTTTATGCAGCTTATTGTTGTTGTTCTGGTTTCTTTAATACTATATACAACACCTGGAATTTAGGGAATATGTTGGGGTTTGGTTTTGGTTCTTGTTCTTTTTTAACAGCAGAGAATCTGACAACTCCTAATTAAATGTACTGTAACATTTTCTTCTGTGTAACATTTCTGGTAAATCTGATTATTTGCAGAATTCCCATAAGCAAAAAATTCTCACACCCTTTAATTAAAGAAGCAACAAGCAACAACTCCCCCT
>JANHGB010024535.1:12993-41558 GCA_026283785.1 Coracopsis vasa | reverse complement strand
TAAGGATTCCCTCAAACAACACCTCAGCCTTGGCCATATTGACTACCATCAGTGGTCCACCTTGGCCTCCAACCGGGTGACTTGGAGACACACCATACATAACGCTGCTATCACCTTTGAGAACTTGTGCAGAATTAGTCTCGAGGAGAAAAGACAATATAGAAAGAATCGTGTCTCGCCTATACCACCCAAGGAGACCTTTTGCTGTGGTTTTTGCAACCAGATTTGCCTATCCCACATTGGCATTTTTAGTCATCAGTGCACTTGTAGTAAGCGTGGGTAAAGCCCTTCTCAAAATCTTCGTTCGAAAAGTCAAGCCATCATCAGCTAGCCATCATCAAATAATAAGCTTTTGACTTACTACAAATACATTTTAAATAAATATTCCAAATCAAATTGGATATTTTATTTCCAATAATGATTATTCAAATTCTCACACAATATTAAATCAGCTGTTAATGCAGTTTCAAAGTTTTCATATCAAAAGTTAGTTTGCATACCTTTTAGTGAGAAAGAACAATTTCTTTTTCTTGTCAGAACTAATTGAGCCAAATGGTCATAATAACTTTTATCTGTAAAGTGAAGTACCAGCACTGAAAGACATTATCTACACAGGATTTTATACTAAGCTAAAGGAATAACTAATCTGAAATCAACTAATATCATATCTAGAAAAAAAAATCTAGGATAGTATCAGTCTGACGAGCTCATAATGTTAATAGTGTATTGCCAGCAAGTCTAGTCACATTACAATTTAATTGTGTATTTCTGTTTTTCTGGTTTGCATGGACACTCAGAATATTAAGAAGTAGAAACCAATTTACTAAGCTATTGAAATAGGGTAGCACTTGTAAGGGAATCAAATCTCTTAGAGAGGATTTTCAGTCACTGTCCAGTGGCAACGGGACTCTCTTCTGCCAGAGTCCTTGCACTGGCATCTTCAGTTGGACTGGGAGAAACTCTTCAAACAACTCTTCTACTCAGTGCTTATAATCCATGTGGCCTTAGGTCCCATGCAACCCCATTGACACATGCCTCACTTAATACACCTTATTCACTTGCTACAACTTAACTTCATACACGACATCTCTTAAATATCTCAGCTACATAAAAGAGACCATCTCATGTAGTCATTTCTGAAGAAATAGTTTCTACTAACTTTTTATCAATATTATATTCATGAGTACCTTGATCTGTTCTCTAGCTAGTATTTGAGACACTGCACCCAGGATGTTAGTCAACAAATTCAGACATGCAAATTTCACTAAATGCAGCAGCAACCGCCTGGGGGGTGGAAAGGAGAAATTACAGAACTGCCCAAAATTCCTGCCTTCAGGGTTCCTAATATGAATAGTAAAGATCCACCTTATTTCAAGCTGGTCTGTAGTCTTACACCAGCCCATTACCTTATCTATTCATATGACTGGCTGGCATGCTCCTGGACCACCCAAGGAATTAATGACTTTAGGTGCCTGTCAATAAACATACAACCATAGTCCTGAATCTGACCCAACTACATGACAACTACAGCTGAATAACCATTTTGATTTTCAGGCTTATATTTTGCTACTGACTTAAGTCCTAACACTCTTGCCACATCTGCAACCACATCTGTAAGTGCAGTGTTCTTTGAAACTTACTACAAAGCATTCACTGTTTCCACCTTTTTTTCATCCTATCTTGTACTCTTATCTCAAGGCAGAATACAAGGTACTATGTCCTGCCTCTTAGATGTTGGGTAATAAAGTTCTGCTCCTCTGAGAATTTATTTACAGGATCCTTAATATAACTTTTTGCCTGCGAGTTATCTCAATGCCATCAAAATGATTTTGTAGAGAGCTGAAGTTAAGAACATCTGTAACTTAGCTTTAGGACAACAATGATTACCATTCATGGGATGATTAATGGTTTTTTCCCCACATGCGTAGGTAGATTATTCCACATTCTTTCTAAGAAATGCACGAGATTACAGGAAGCACTTTTCTACTTTAGTCTGTAAATTAAAGAAATTTGCACCATAGTAGGGGAAAAAAAGGCATTTAATAGTGATGATGGTTCTCTTCTTTCACAGCCTGATTTCCTCTACACTAAGCCCCGAAGAGAATCGAAGATCTATTTCTCTTAGGAAAGGCAATAGTGAACACTAAGCTAAGCTGAGAATCTTGGGTTCAAATCCTAAAGTGCAGGCTATTATCAGAGCACTTCCTCTGGGTGTTAACCACTCTTATCTTTTAGAGGTATTACTACAAGGCAAGTCTTCAGTTGGATATATACATAATGGAAATGTAGTTTCATGTAATACCAAAAGTAATTTTAAGAATCTTTTTTCTCAGAAGGTAAGAGGTAGTTTTAGTGCTGTAATTTTGGGGTTTTTATATCAAAGTGACAACAGTGACTTTTCAAGACTGGTAAAGAAGATTATCAGTGTCAGAGAATATTTTACCTTAAAGACTGTCAAAGATTAAATAGAAAAGTGTCAATAAGTCACTAAAATCCTCAAATTTGGATGCTTATTGTTTGATTTTTAGTTTCATATTTAGGAATTAAAACTTATTTGAGTCCTTAAGTATGAACTAGATCACCTACTTTTGAAAATATTGCCTACTACAGCATTTGTGTTCACAACAGCTGAACATCTAATATTCCTTCTATTACAGGCTTTTAAGAATGATCTGTTACCCACTGACACAAAGATCTCTGCTGATGATGCAGCTAAAATTCATGAAGCGGTAAAGAAGTTGTATAACCTCTTAGAGCAGTGACCCACACTTACTGCAGCAACCATGCAGAACAGATATTTTTCTCTACTAGAGCTAGTTTCATTTTAATAAATCTTGAGACAACACAACCTCCCTGCTTTGCAGAAATACACTTTAAATATTGTCTTTTTTGTTTGTTTACTGACTGATCATGATTGTCTTGCTGCAGTATCTAATGTTAAATAATACTCATCTTTGTAACATTCTCTCATCTTTCAATGCCATATCAGTACATTTTCAAAGTATGGTGATTGTTTTTCTGTTGTCCTTTACCCCCTACTGTCGTTTACATGATTTGAAGATGAAACACAACATCTCATTTGGTGATAAATGGAAGGTAAAAATTTTCTTTCACAGACAGTTAGTATTCAGATTGCAGGAGGTTGAATCTTCACTATACTGATTAAGTGTTGCAGAATGCTACCTCTTAAATGCAAAATGGGAATAGAAACCCTTCAAGACATAAATAGGTTTGTTTTGATTTATGCTTGCCTGGGTATAAATGACTATCCAAAGTGCAAAAATGTGGAGAAACAAGCACCAGTATTTTGCTTCTTACAGCTTTGCCTCTAGTACAAAAAATTGCCTGATTTAAGGAAAGAGATTCTCAGGAAACTGAGGACAATAGGTACATAATTTACAAGACACTACTTATCAAGACAATGTAGATACTGAAAATGATTATCATAAACTTGTGGCTTCCCAGTGTGAGTGCAACTATTTTATCATACAAAGAGAAACCGTAATAAGACAGGATTGCATTGTCAGTATCTTTTAAAATGCTTTTTGATTTTCATTCTTACTAGGAAATTTATAGCAGATAAAATAGAGAAGAACAGATAACATAAGTTAAACAGAAAATCAAGAAATTATTACTATGTTTTCAACCCATGCATCATTCTTTATCTCATCTGTGATTCAAGAGAGGTATTAATTTTACCTGTGTATGTAACAGAAAAGTCAGTTTATTCCACAGCTGTGTTCAAATGAACCCTCAGCTTCTGTTCCTCTTTAACATTTCATCCTCAACATTTACCTACCTTTTACTTTCTACTTCTTTTACTCATGCAAAGCTGAGAGAAGATACTTCTAAAGATCTACGTTATCTCATGATATGGTTTACAAGCATAACGCCTATTTTTTTTTACCTTTGCCCACAAAATCTTGCATCTCCATAGGACATTTTCACATCTAGTAACTAAGAACCATGATTTGTATCTTACAATGCAGGAACCATGGGTTACTTTTTCAAAGGCAAACACATGGGAAACACAAAGACCCTCAGGTGTATGGCATACGCAGTGAAACTTATTGTTGTTAAACAGAAAGACTTCAAATACACATTGCATGTGAAGTGTATTAAATCAATTTTAAACAGGTTTTCATGTATTGCAGCCCTTAAATTGACCCTAAGTAAGACAAATCTTTACTTAAGCACCAGGTTTGTTTCTAGGTCAATAGCAACATCAATAACAGAATCGATGTGATAGTCCATTGATGGCCAGTCTGGAACTATAATTCATAAAAGAATCTTTTCTCTTGAAATTACAGATGCTCTTCCTATTGTAAAAGAAAGTGAGCCAAATGGATATTGCTTTATTATTTAAATAAATCTATACTCCATTTACATGTATGACTTGAAAGCAGATTAGAGAGTTTTCTGTGGGAAATCTTTTTGCCCAGTTCAGTACACGTGTAAACAGAAAATGTGCATCTGTGGTTTTTTATCCATCCTTATATTTTCAGTGAGATTTTATATTAGAAAAATAAAATTGTGATAAAATATTTCAAGACAGGAGGGCAATATACATGGCATATGACTACTGTTGCCTACATAGTGTTAATCTAGTTTGAAAAAAGTAATTTGCGATATGTATGTCAGAAGAGATTACAACAAAGCCTCCAAGTCTGGAAATAGTATCAGGTTTTGGAAGGAGAAATACAATTAATTGTGGACTGTTCAAACATTCTTAAAGAAATGTATATGTTCTAAGATAAGCTCACATTAATAAAAATTTAATGTAGGCAAGTAGGCTTTTATTTTCTGGTCCACCTGAAAAACTGAACTCTAATTTTTCAGATGTCTGATACTTGAAGGAAAAAGGTTTTTTGCTTAACAAAATATTAAACAAATGCTGTAAGAGCTGTACAAATACATTTCATCAACGACTGTAAACCATTTACTTCTGAATATAGTACTAGGTACTAGCTGAGACATTTTCGGATTAAAGAACTATGAAAAAATGAAGCAAACAAGAAAATATATTTTGTTTTTAGATTACCCCTATAAAAGCCTCATGGGTCATTAGAAATGTAGAAAATTGCCCATCCATTCCACGCGCCATTCTTTTTTTACTGAACCTTGTAATTTCTCATTGTTACCCACCCATTCTGAGTGCCCTCCAAGTAACAACAATCATTACTGCATAATCTGTAGCAGGTTTTGTACTCATCCACCTTCCACAACACAGTCTGTTGCCGTCTTACAGTCCACATAAGACAGAACCTTAACTCCAAGAAAAAAAAGTGTCTTCTATATTGAGTGGTCTCACATGATGGATTGCATGCTATTGTAAATCTGAATTACAGTAGCAGTAAAGATGAAGAGTAGAGAAACAATATGGAAACATGAAATTGATAAGACAATACAAAGAGTCTCTTGGTGTCTGTAACAACATGTGAGAAACTGTTCTTCCATTTTATTCACAAAATGCATTAAGGAAAGAAGTGATCTCCTGTGTCTCTGCTTTGCCAGAATATAGTTGATCACACTCATTTGCTGAGAAGTGTAACAGTGAGATGACAATACTCAGATAAGGCACAGAAGCTCAAAGATTTTAAGTTTAGTTTTCACCAGTCAGGGACCTGCAGGCACCACCAGCCCTGGCTGTCCCTGCCCAACCCTGTAGGGCTTCCCCCACCTTGACCATGGCCCAGGACTTCCACTCAGCCCACAGGGCCATCAGACGCTGCACTGGCAATGCCACAGCAGGGCTGGTCTCAAGCTCCTAAGGCCTGCCCTGCCCAGCTGTGGGCCCTGCTGAGGCAGGCTCACCTGCAAGTGCATGTTCTAACCCAGCCTTGGCCCATCCATATCCCCAAGGAAGTGCCTGATTTGTGGGACTGGGGTAGTGGCACAGGCCCAGGCTGCCAGGTCCTGTGTAACAGATTCCCTGGAGTCCCCCTGACAAGCCCACAGGGAGCTGTCAGCCATGCTGAACCCAGACAGTAACTCTAGCCTCCCTTGTACTTCTGTGATCTGCTTTGATCCCTCCCTTTCTCCAGCCTTGTGCTCTCTCAGGAAGCTCATCTCTAACTACCATTTTCCAGTTTGTCCCCATTTAGCTAAATCCATATCCTGATTTGATATTTCTGATAGCCCTTCCATGCATAAGCTTTACAGGAAACCTTCATTATATGGTAGCAGGCAGGATTCCAGCCAGTTTCAACACTGCATGTTGTAGCTAAAAAGGAAAATGAAAGCACTTGTTGGACTTTGAACAGATTCTTGCCAACTTCACTACTGCATCTTTGAACATCTGAAATTCATCCAGCTTTCATCCAGTTTTCCCTTGACCTTTCTAGAAAGACCATATTTCCTTCTACTTTGTTAAATTTCTCTTTACTAGTTCAGAACTTTTAGCAGGAAAATGTACATTAATAGCAAAAGTGTACCTGACAAGTTTCTGCCAGGTTGCTCAAAATCTCATTTTTTGTGGACAAGGTCTATATTTTCAATACTCTCATCTGGCAATCACCCAGCTACAAGTTCTGAGTCAGTTCCAAGGCTCTTGGTCAGAACAGTGCTCACATTCTGTTCTGCTTTTTACAACTCATTTTAAAAATGTTTTAGAGCACCAGATATGTTCATAGATCTTAGGGTAATAATAATATATCTGCTGTCACAAGCTCCAAATCCAATGTTTCTTACTAACATATCTGAGATTCCCGTTTTGAAGGCAAAGAGCACACCTAGACTTGTAGAAAAATGTTTGCACTGCAGAAATGCCAGTAATAGATGAGCTCAAAACAAAAGTAGAGGTTAATATTCATGTCAGGGTCTGAAGTGCACCAAATAGATCTTAATAACACTGGCCAGCTTCAACTGAATCTCTATACACCCTGTCTACCCATATTCCCAGGATGCCAATTTCAACCCAGGCCTGGTGAGAGGTACTGCAGGTGTCCCTGCCTCCAGCTCTGTCTCCAGACAGACCCTTTGGATCTTCACTGCAGTTATCCTGCCTTCAGTCAGCAATGCCTGGATGGACCCCTTGGATAGACCTCTCAGACTGCCATTTGGGACCCCCATGCTCTTGGTGGGAACTGATCTCAGCCTTGGCTCAGTGCTTACCAAAAGTGGGCATCATTACTGGATTTGGTACTGCCTTGCCAGACTCAGCTCCTGCAAGACAGCACCCATCAGGAGAGACAGCCAGCCCTGAAGTCTCCACAGTGCTTGGCTCAGCCCTGAGGGACCATTCAACCCTGGCAGTGCCTTACCAGTCAGTTCAGGGTTCTGAGCTAAGCACTGTAGGGACTGGGCCACAGCAGAGCACGACCTTGCCCCCATGGCCTCCTCTAAGTGAATGGCCTGGCCCTGAGCTCTGATCTCCCACTAAAGCCAAGCTGCTGACCAGCCCATGACACCTGAGTGAGTCCTTTCTCCCTAGCCCTACCTAGAGTCAGTGGTCCTTAGAGGTAGCTTGAACACTGTCCTCTTTCCCCTCAGGGCACATCAGGAATAGCCTGGGTATTCCTTGCTCAGCTCCACATGTTGTATGATATTCCTGCCATGGTCCTGACACAGCTCCAAGTCCCCAGTATCATATCCCTGCCCTAGGTTTAAGACACTGTATTGACTTCAAGTTCCCCATCCCACTCCCAACCACTCTTTGCAGCTGTCATGCTGCAGCACCATAGCCTTGCTGTGATCCATACCTGGCTCTGAACTCCAGTTTGAGCCATGTCCCCTTTGACCATTTGGACCCCACTGTAGCCTCATTTCTGGCCCTATCTGTGGCCTAGCAGCCTATGTGCCAGACCTACAGCCCAGTGTTGCAGAGATCTAATTTCTTTTATGGATCTTTTGGACATGGGTTGTAGTTTGCCTTCAGCCCTGTCTGCAGGACAAAGTCTGCATCTATGTAACATCTTGTCTCCAGACCTTTCTCTGGTGGTATTTCCTGTTGTTCTTGAATGGACATTCCACATGGACCTGGACCTGAACCACTAGTGGCACGGTGTGTCTGGGATTTTTAGCTTTTGGATTAAAACAAGTTCCTTTACATAGCAAACAGGACTGAGGCTAATGAAGACCCTATAGGAAATTGACTGATATGGAAGCATTCATAGTATCTGAGTTGAAATCTCTAACCTGTTGTCATTTCTCTTCCACAAGCTAATTTAACTAGAAGACACTGAAGATACTACCAAAACCAGACTACAAAATAATCAAAAACAACAAAAAAAAAACAACCCAAAACCCCACCCTGCTCTCCAAAAAAACAAAACCAAAACCAAAGAGAAAATCTGAAATTTCATGCAAAATATGTTAAAAGATGTTGATGCACATGTTTTTTTCTTTGTTATGTATTGGCCATTTCTTTTCATACTCTTTTTTCAAGTACTTTCTACCAACTTGTATAAAAAAAAAAACAAACCCAAACCACTGCAACAATTCTTGAAGACTGTGAGACCCATCCATTCACCATCATCTCCCAAAGGAATTAAGATACACAGAGGGAAGATGTCACTCATAGTTTGTCCAAATTCAAAGGATATTTCTGAAGAGTTTTTACTAGGACTGTGTAACATATCATGGAATGCATGTGTTCCCTGTTACTGGACAATTTACTAAGAATGACGTTGAAATTAAGGGTACTTGTAGTATAGAAATATTATTTTCTGCAATATAGAGCTAGACATTTTGCACTTCATGCATTTTCCAAAATATAAGAAAGTCTAAAAGTGTCAGTAAAAAAGAAAAAAGCTCCTATATCATGCTGTCTTGTTTAATATGTATGACAGTACATGCATATTGCTTCACAATTTAATACGTAATTTACTTATTTATGGATATGTACATATGTAGACTGTTTCTAACTTAAAGGCATATGCTACATATGCTATGCTACTATACGCTATGCCACTATAACTGCAGGATGAAAACACGCATGGCTTTTCCTGTTCTTAGTTGTGCAATGCTCATGCTCTAACGAGGTCCTCACTAATCCTCCATATATGAACTTCTCTGCCACTCTGATTCTTTATTGTAAGAAATATAATTGGCTATTCTGACTTCCTGAAAGTAGGTTACCACAGACTTCAATCAGTTCATCCCACAAACTCAAATGCAGATAGGGCTCTAGGAAATGAAAGACAGAAGAGCAATGTTATACGTATTGCAACCTTTTTGTTCAGTTTTCAGTCTGACTGCAGCTTATGCTCTGCAGTCAATGGAAAGACTAGTTTTAAAGCACAGCATCACTTATTGAAGGTTATGCTCATTATTCTTTTTAAGGCCCATCTGAAAAAAAGGGATGATTGCTTCTGACTTGAATTTGAAGTTCTTTGATTTTAGGGATATATACCAGCCATCTAAATGAGCTACCATAATATAAGAGTTAAAGTTACTGTAATATGAAATAGGACACACATTGTTACTGCCCACAAGAGATTAGATTCAAAATCATTGTGACCTCTGTAATTCCTACCCTAAACTACTGAAAGATATTAGTTACGCAAGTGCATTTGATTTTTAAACCTTGTGTTACAATTGCTACTTCAAGAAACCACAAGAATATCATTACATTGTTTTGTTTTTTTCTTTTAAACCAAGAAGAAAGTCATAATTCATTGAAAATAGAGGAAATCTCAATGAAGACAGTATGGAAGATCATTATAATTTTTTTTAATACAGTTTGACTGTAAAGGAGGTAGTAGACTTGAATTTTATTTAGCACTGAGGACTAAACAATTTACTGTTATTTTCTGAAGAAAACTGGGCATAAATAAAGTTGGTTGAAGATCCGTCCTGAGAGAAATAAAATAATGTTTGTATAATGCAAAGCTAATGAAAAAATTAATCACACATATAATCTAGCTGTAAAGAAGCCGTACATTTGGACATCTAATAATTATTTAGATGACCAGTTGATGAGTGCTACTTATTTACTGATAAATTAAAGGAACAAGGTACATGTTCTGAGGGGTGCACAGTCTTGAGGAAAGATGCATAAATATAAGATAGGAGATGAGATGAAACAAGATGGATAAAGTAAACCAAATTAATAAGTAGCTCAATCATGTTGCTCGTTACATCAATATAGGTCCCTACAGGTTATTAAAAAAACAAAAATGAAACATCAGAGTTAAATCCACATGCATCAGCGTTATGTTGTGTGCACAGTCCAAAATTCATGTCAAGTCTTTCAGCTGGTTTTCAGTGTCTCTCTTGACTACTTTTATAATCTTCAGTTTAGTGGTTCACCTCTTGTGAGAGTCAGGACAAGAAATTGAGCCTGTCTCCAGCATCACTTGCATTTGACCACAGAAAGCTTTGCAAGAATGACCACAAATGAAGCAAGGAACAACTTTTTAATACCACATAGGTGGGACCATTCTGATCTCCTTGTTCAAGGTTCATACACGACTGTGAAATATGTTTACTGGACTTGTGTAACTTGAGCCAACTGAGTATGCATAAAAGATGGGGTCAAATGGTGGACAACATGATATGAGGGGCAACGATCACCCAGGGGACCCTCATAGAATCCCAGCTTTGGAACTGCAAATGTGTTCATTAAATTATGCCTCTCATTATTAGAGTACTGCCTCTCTATGCTTTGTACGCAAATTATCAGAAGTGCCCCAAAGAGAAAGAGCATAAAAGGACAGGGCAGCCAGGTCAGAGGGTCAGAGCCTAGCTCTCATCACCAGCATTCATAGAATGATTTGAGTTGGAAAAGGCCTTAAAATCATACAGTTCCAAACCCCCTGCCATGGGCTAGATGCCTTACAATAAACCATGTCTCCAAGGCTCTGCCCAACCTGGCCTTGAACACTGCCAGAGATGGAGCATTTACCACTTCTCTGGGCAACCTGTTCCAGTGTCTCACTACCCTCACAATAAAAATCTTCTTCCTTATATCTAACCTGATATCTAACTGAATACTGTAGGTGAAAAGGACCATGTTTAAAAATTTTTCCCTAAAGTACATCACATCATTATTTAGTTCCCAGGGAAGCGATGCTAAATTAAGACGATACAAAAATATTACAAGTAATCTTTGCAAACCACTAATTTGTGACTCAAGATAAAATGTTCAGACTATTTTTTTTTTCCCTTTAATATCAAACATGACAAAACAAAGTTAAAACAGGTTCTTGTGTCAGGACAACGCCATCTTTCTGCTGCACAAATGCTGAAGCAGAAAAGGCACATTTCTTTCCACAACAGGAGACATTGGTATTGCAAATAAATAGGTAATCAACAACTGTCTTCTGCAAAAAAGCTATCTTGTTTACTGCTATCCTTCTTATTAAACTCTTAGACTTAACTTGCTGTGCACTGTAACGAATTAGAGTTTCATCTTCCCATGATTTTTTCTGTTTAAAGAATTACAATAGTGATGCATTGTATATATTTACAGAGGAATGCAGGAGTCCAGAACAGATCTGGTAGCAAAAATGTAGCTTGTCATTCTATGATTGATATTCCCAGTAACTTCAGGTAATGTTACAATGTTCAGTAGAAACTGAGCTGAAATGCAATAGTGGATGCAAGCCTTCTCAAAGTTTTAATCCATTTACTAATGTCTTATTTATTTACACTTTGAAGTAGTGAGATAAAATTCAAGATTGTGAATACCTCAAAAAACATGTTTGATTCACAACAATGAAAAATTGAAGTTTATAATTTGCAGCACTGTCTACTGCAAAACAGATGAAATCATTCTTGAAAAGCATGAAGCTGAACAACAGTTAAATTTTGTAGACATCCCACAACATATTACAATTTTTTATGAGATCTAGCACTGAGCACAGCATTAAGTCATCAAACATATGTGAAAAACAACAGCAAGGGAGATCCCAAAATCAGCACAGAATAAAAAAGTAGCTCTGTGTGCTGTCCAAGTAGCCTTAATCAGAGGCAGTGCTGATTGACACAGGTGAGATCACAACATAAACCAAATATATTATTTTAATCTGTATGTCTCGAGAAATCTCTCTCATGACCATGTTTTGTGCCCTAGAGATTTGCCTAAAGATGATCAGTCCTATTTTCACTTTTCAGTCAGAAAGCAGCAAACACATCAACAATGAAGGAAAACCAAAACCAAACAAAACTGAAAACAAGAAGCATCACTGCTTTTCTTTTCTGATTTTAGTTTCAATTGCACACTATTTTCTTACACCCAAGCCCAGAATACCTTATCTACAAAATACAAAATACTTAACTATAGTTTCTAATTCATCTAGTAGCACAGTAAATATTAACAATTCAAAGAAAATGATGCCTTGGAATGCTTTCTGCAGTCAGAAGTGAACTATTTTAACTGGATTTACAAAATGGTTAATCATTTATTTGATGCTGCTTCCTGGTGTAAGGAAGCATATGCACTTTTTGCTCCCTCTCAGTTTGAAAAGGACATTACTGCTGTGAGTCATTCCTTCTAGGTACGCAGAATGCATAAAGACTTCAGCTATTATTGGCATGTCCTGAATTTCCATTTCAGGACTATTATATTTAAGATTGCGTTTCATCTCCTTTCTTTAGTTACTTCTGATTAAGTGCTGGTTCTATTGTACCTAAAGAGGAAATAATTTCATTCCATTGTCTTGGAATTCAGTTTTTAATATAATTTTAACTATCTAATATTTTATGCAGGTATTTTGTGGATTAGGAGAAAGAGAATGTTTTCACAGCCTGTAGAATGATATGAACTCTGAATGCCCACTCTGAACAGAAAACGTAAAGCAAGATGCAGGAAATAATGTTTCACTTGTAAAACATTTTGACTACAGTCCCACCAGAAGTTGTCATCTCTAAGTCTCTGAGTGTGTGGCTAATAAATCACCTCAACAGATTGGGAAGTGTTTTAAAGGAAGTTACCAGTGATCAAGTTTGCGTGCTAAGAAATAATCAGAGTAAGTAGCATGGAAAATCCAAACAAACTTTCATTTAAGCAATTGAGCAGAGACATGGCAAATGTTTGTCACAGAAATATTTTTCCTTCTTATATATCATCACAAAATCATATAATGGTTTGGGCTGGAAAGGACCTTAAAATCATCTGGTTGCACCCCCCCGCCATAGGCAGGGCTCCTCACACCAAACCATGCTGCCCAAGGCTCTGTCCAACCTGGCTTTCTACGATCAATTCTTCAGATGTTTGTTTCCCAGTCCGTTGACTGGTAGATCATTTAAGAAACACACTTTTAACAGTAATGTTTTTAATTAGAACTCAAATTGGGTTATCCCAGGGTATCCTTTCTTTGATTTCTTCATGTAATTAAAAATAGACCTAACTTTAATCTCTTTGACTGGAAATAAATGAAGTGTCAGTTATAATTTCAAATGCTAGAGTGATTTGAACCATGACCAGGGAAGGAAAATACACATTCTTCTACAAAGATTTCAGATACCATGAGTAAACCAGAGTCTCAGTCTATGGGAAATCTATGGTACGATGCACAACAAAAATTAATTGAATGTCTAGTCAAATGGACAAATGCTTAGACCACAAATCCTTGTGTGTTCTTTAGCTATTGATTTAAAGAAGGTTTTTTATACCTCCTGAAGTGATTTTAAATATTTCTAAGCATTTTTCTAATGAAAAAGTATTAATTAAGAGCTTTTATTAAGAGAATCGTGTTTAGATATGCACTTTTTAAAGGGAATTCAAGTAATGTCAATTCAGATAACATGCGGAATGGATAATGGATGAATACAGGAATATAGGAATATCTCCAGTCACTTTGTGATTTAAATGTTTTCTGACAAGTTACTAAAACTAGACTATTGGATAAATTTGCTTTTCTGGAACATAGATCCAAAATGAAATACTCTCATTAAAACTGCTAAATAAAATGAGGTATGTTTTTTTTTTTTGTTTGTTTTCTGTTTCAATGCTCACAGTAGTTGCAGTGCTAGGCAACAGAAGGAGAGAAAGGGTCCAAATTTGTAACCTGGAGGATTCTGTAGCAATGGTTCCGAAAACTTTGACAGATACCTTGAAGGTTAGTTCTGAGAAAGCAGATTCCTGTCAGAGACTCTAGACCTCTAGGCTTGTCTTCTTCCAGTCTCAGAAGAGTCTTGAATCTTTCCAAGATTTGAACAAACATATCTTATTCACATTACATTAAATTTGTCTATGGAGCTCCTCTGAGCCCCAGTCTCATGCTCTCATGTCCCTAATATACAATTACTATTTTCTGCTCTATCCTGTTTAAAGTCTCTGAAATAATATAAAGGCAGTTTTGTAGTCCACTAGGCTAATGTCATATTAGCTTGAAACTGCTGATACATTACCTGCAGTGAGAGTCACTGAGGCTGTAAACCAGTGTGAGCCTTTGGATAGTACAGGCAGTGAAAACTGTGTATTATCACAGTATCAACCATATCACCCTTATTGTACTCTGTTTTGTTTTCAAAGAAGTGTAAGAGACCTAAGAATGAGCTAGCATTTATCCAAGGTCCATGAGCAAGGAACGAGGCACCAGAAGTGAACTAGGTAACAGTTATTTTTCAATCCTATAAATTTGTAAACTTCTAATTGTGGTCTAGTAAACATCCTTGTCCTTTGAAAATGCATGGATTCCAGGGTCCCTGAGATGATTTAGGAGAGCTAAATGACAACCACACATAGAACTCCTGGAATTTTTAAGCTCCAGGTAGCATTTTCAAAAGCAAATTTTGAAAATCGATTTCATTAGTTCAGGCAAATGAAGAAAATGTGAATTTAGAATTTGGACAGCAAATAACTATGTTTTTACTAAATCACTGTTCAAAGGTGCAGCATTATGGGTAGTGACACAAAAGTACTAATAATATATTAATAATAACAAAAAAATCAGTGTCTTATCTTCCAATTACTTATTAAAATATAAATATATGTTGAAACTTTCTTTTTGTAGTCCTAACTAGTTGATATTCTACTATTTCTTTATTAAAATATCATATCAAAAAGGTTTTTATCCATTATAGCAAAGATTTGTTATAGTAACCTGCATGATAGGTTTTAGCTACAATTATTTAGACATGGTTTTGTGCATTGTCAATGGCATTAAGTACCTTAGTATTTATCAGTGTGCATCAGTGGTCAGAAAATGGTTGTGTGTAAGGCTGCAGTAAAGAAAAGGTGTTTTAACCGGAAACTGCTGGTACATTACAGGCCCTGGGATGTAGAACAAAGCCATTCTACATCATGATTTCATGATCCATTTGCCTTCTCTTGCGACAGATCTGAAAATGGTGTTAGCTAAGAATGTAAGGAAAACATCATCCCAATGTCAAAGAAATAGCAGGCTCTTCTCAATGTCAATCATTTTCAGTTTATGAAATTCAACAAATCAGTTGAGACAAAGTGCTTGACCATTCCCAGAGGGCAGCACTGCACCACTACTATGTTTTTATCACGCATATAAAGCCAAGAGCATTACCAGCAAAAATATGTCTGAATACAATTAATTTTTCTGTATCTTAGCTTCCCAAGCACACCTTTTAAATATCCACATGCTGTTAGTGAACAGTAAACTTTGCTAGTAAAAGACAGAAAACTAATAATGATATCATTCATTTTTCATCCATTTTTACTATCTATCTTTTAATCACTTACAAAAATTATCTCTAAAAATCTGGTATCTTAGACAAAGCTTCTCCGAAATCTTCAGGATCTGTGGCAGGACACCATTACCTTTAGTTGTATTTTAATTCTAAGCTCAGTGTAATTTCATGGAACAGTGAGGCAAGCAGTAGTAACCAATGACAGGGTCATATAAATGCTAAGTATTGTAAACATTTTAGATCAAATGCTACTTCGTGACAATTGACTGAAAGGATGTTTTTTCCATTTACATTCTTTCCACCTACTTTAGTTGTTCAAATTGGCAAACACATTTCAACAATATACTTCATCATTAAAACAGTATTAACAACAAAGTAATTGCAAGAGTTCCCTGCCCTTACATATGTGACTAAAATGTTGATGCTCCTGGAATGCTCTCTAAACTTTCCTTATTCAATTTCTAATACAGTTTCAAAAATAAAAAACCATATTGTTTTCATCAGAGAAATATCAGTACAGTTATTAAAGTCCATCTCCTATTAGGTCTAACATCTTTCAGACTTTCAGTGACTGACCCTAGGAAGAGTAATGAAAAAACATTGTTCTCAATAACACAGCTCTAGAGAGCTGGTTTAGAGTCTTAGAGGCATGGGTTCTCTTATAGAACCATAGAATAGTTAGGGTTGGAAAGGACCTTAAGATCATCTAGTTCCAACCACCCCGCAATGGGCAGGGACACCTCACACTAAACCATGCTTCCCAAGGCTCTCTCCAACCTGGACTTGAACACCGCCAGGGATGGAGCATTCACAACTTCCCTGGGCAACCCATTCCAATGCCTCACCACCCTTACAGTAAAGAACTTCCTCATATCTAATCTAAACTTCTCCTGATTAAGTTTTAACCCGTTACCCCTTGTCCTATCACTACAGTCCCTAACAAATAGTCCATCCCCAGCTTCTCTATAGCCCCACTTCAGATACTGGAAGGCTCCTATGAGGTCTCCACGCAGCCTTCTCTTCTCCAGGCTGAACAGCACCAACTCCCCCAGCCCATCTTCATATGGGAAGTGCTAAGAACTGTGTTGGCAAAGAGCAAAATGGAACTGAATACATGCAAATCAAGACTGCAAATTTATCACTATTGTGCTCTCATGAAAACATATGTTTATCACCTGGATTTATGGATCAGTAGAGATATGCTCTTAATCTACCTATTGTACATGCATGCAGTGCATCCCTTTAGATTCTCATGTGGATCTTCATCTGTAAAGCCCAGAAATAACTGGTGCAGTGCACTGCTGCTACAATCCACTCCTAGTCACAGTGAAAACATTAAATAATATTAAGAACAATGTTTATATTAATTCAATGCTAAATTGCAAGATTATGGTATGAAGTCTGAAAAACTGGAATAAAAAGATTCTTACCTCCTAAAGGAGGGCCTATGAGCACAGGGCAACACTCCACTATGGTGACAAGTCCAACCGCACTGGAAAATCTGGCAGCCCCAACGAGGTCCATCAGCGTCTCAAAAAGAACACTGCTAACCATTCCAAATGCAAACCCAAAAAATACAGCGTATATCACCAAGCCAGTATAATTTGTTGCCAGAGGACACAAGACATGACAGATGCCATTGTACAAGACAGCAAAACTAAAAAAGTACTGAATCTTTGGCCGGATAAACTTGGAGTTTGCTACTAGTCCCATTGAAGGCCTAGCAAACATGTCTACAAATGCTAAGATAGATAGCAAAAAAGCAGCAGAATATTCATCAATTCCCTTGTGCTTCGCATAAGGAGCCAAGAATACTATTGGAGCGAAGAAGCCGATAAACATAATGACATTTCCTGACAAATAGATCAGAAACCCTCTGTGTTTGAAGAGGGACAGATCTAGATATTTATTCATAGTTTGCCAGAAAGACTTCTTGTTGTTTTTGTGCAAGGTAGAATCTCCTGTGCCTTTTTCAACATCTTTTTTCACAGGACGGACTGTTTTCGGTCCAACAGGTCTCATAAGAGACCCCGCTACACAGCAGTTCAAAAGAAGTCCTCCCAGAATGAGAAAGCTTCCTTTCCAGCCAAATGCATTAAAGAGGAATTGATTGAGAGGTGCCAATGTGCTCAGAAACACTGGACTTCCAGCCATGGCCAATCCATTAGCAATGGGACGCTTCTTATAGAAATACTTGCCAATCATGGTCAAGGCGGGCTGTAAGTTGAATGCTAAACCCAGACCTACACAAGACATAAAACACAGTATTATTGCAGGTCATTCAGTGAAAAACATATCACACTTCTTTCAAGTTATTTTAAAATGACTAGTATCTAATCCAGTGATTCCCAATGAAGAGAGAAACCAACTAGCATCAGAGAAAAAAATAGTTTCATTGCCTGTCTCTGCGTCTTAATGCCAAGACTGTGTCATGATGGCATTCTGCCATTTCCCCCAGTAGCACTGCAATAGAAGCCAAAACTTCTTGTTGTGTTTCAGCAATTACAGAGACAGGGGAATCACACAGTAATGATGGTATCAGGACCTTGACTCACCATTTATATTTACTAAGCTATAATGCAATTCTCTCTTTGGCTCATTTCACAAAAGTTATTAAATGCCACCTCAGCTACGATACATGCAGGGTGCATTTAAATGCATAAATCTCATTTCTTATTTCCAGCCCTGTTTATGCTAAAACTTTCATCCAAAATTGGAGCTCAAAATGTCTAATTATTCTGGGGCAAATACAGCTCCACTTATCCAGATATGCAAGTCACTACCAAAGGTGGAAGAAGGTACAGGACAGCTCTGGGAGCAGATCACCCATCCACATTAACTAAGCATACAACCTCTAGGTCTTCTGTCTGTATTAAGACATCTAGGCAACAAGGTCTAAGTAGCTACGCATTTCCTGGGTGGCACAGAAGTTTTTTTCTCTGATAGACCCATTTGTGCACCCTGACTTTATTTTTTCAGTGGGCCCCAAGTTTATGATATAAAAAATAAAAGCTTTAAGAAATAATCACTGAACAAAGGACTTCTTTAGTTTCAACATAAAGAAAGTTTAGCCTGAATATAGGAACAAGTATTATTCATTTATTACCTACCAATTTTACCTCACTTGCCTTCCTTATTCTGAGGAGGAAGCTTAAAAAATCCCAACCAAACAAAACCAAAATAACGTAACTTTTGACAAAGAGGTTATTTAATTTACTGGCTTTATGATCACTTTAGTTCACTGCCTTAGGCAATATCCAGGCCTTTGATGGAGATTATAAGTAATTTTACTTGGGGGTTGACCATGGGGGATTTTAAACAAAGATATTGATCTGCTAGTTATTATATTTTTCTGTAAGAGCATATGTATGTACAAACCTACAGAAAGCTGGTACTAGCTTTTGCATTTATACTTGAATTCTGATAGTTTCTCCCACCCTGTTTGAAGTGCACCATGACTGAAAGCTAGAAGAATGGATGTGAAATTCTATACAAATGACTGCAATAAGTGCTGTCATGAGCCGATCAATTTTTATACCATAATTACAGTGCAGTGTGGAGAGGTACATACATACATACAGCACTTATTGAATAAAATCATCAGTTCCTGAAATATCCTAAGAAATATTTTAACATCATACCAGCTAATTTAACAGATTAGATAGTTCATGTAGGTGAAATTAACTGATCTTGCTACCTTCTTGGTTTGCAGTTGTACAATACCTTGCACAGTGGGTTCTTGATCAGTAAGGCTCATTGGCAAAACAGTGTTAGAAATAACATATAACATAATATAGCATAACAATACCTTTTAAACAGGACTCTTACCTCCAACAACACCAATACATAGATAAAGTTCCAGGACGCTATTGCAAAAAGAGGAAGCAATCATTCCAAACGAACACAGGATACCACCTGCTATCATCACAGGCCGGCTACCATACTTATTCACCAAAATGCTGCTTATGGGACCTGTCAGTAGACAGAAAATACATTAATAGGTTACAGGTAACTCCATCATATGTGTCTTTGTATTTAGGATGTGTTGGTATGTTTTCCTCTTCTACCACGGCAAATGCTTAGCTGTTTCTATACCAATTTGTCTTACAAACACATCCTGTGAGTTTGCAGACAAATGAGTCTAGATGTGGATATATTGTCTCTATGATAATATAAATATTGGTTAGTCATGGAGATGGATAAAAAGATTAAAGACATCAGACAAGCAAGAGGGATTGCTACGGTTCAGAACCAATCGATAGTGATACCGGTCAATATTAGTTTTGAATGTGCAAGAATTGAAGAACTTCAAGTATGAGACAGATATCAAAACTCCACAGAGCAGGAGGAATTTCCAGGCAAGCAAACTAATAACTGACCTTAATACTGTAGTATATCCTGGACCCCTAATTAAAACTACACATAGACTCAAAAATACTTTCAAATCAGAATGTAAATCTCTGGCACCCAAGGCTTGTTTTCCTTCCCTCATCCAGAAAGGAGTGTTAATGGGCAGTAAGATAACTATGGGTTGTCTGGGAAAATGTAAGATGTGGTTTAGCATAAAGACCTATAAACTTTGAAAATATTGTTACAGGTCCGATTTTCAGTTTCAGCTGCAATTCAATTTATGGTGTAATTACGTCCATACTAAACAAACACCTAGTGTGCAATTTAGCATGACATGCATTATATGTTTTTTAAACGACCGTGACTAGAATAGATGGTGTGATACATATCAAGATTAAGAGGTTGCCAAAGCTCTTTAGGTAAACCTGCAGGCCATCTGACTGCACTATATTTGGCTCAAATCATTACAAATAGTCTTGCTTTTACAATAACTAAACTTATCCATTTAAAAATAAAAACCCCATAATAAAAAGAAATAAATTTCAAACTCATGATAAAACAGGCATTCAGCATGAAGTGGACGCCAAGCTCTGCACTCGATTTCACTGCAAATCATTCACTCTACTGGTAACAGTTTTAAGTCTATCTTTTTATAAATATCTAAAGGAACAAATGACAGAAACTACATAATATGAAAAAGGGAAATCCAACAAAATTTAAAAGTGCTTTTTTCACAGGTGCAGTATTATTTTAGACTCCAGTGTTTGAATTACCTTAAATGTACTAAAGTACTATTATGGATACACTGTAAATCTTAATTACTACTTGTATATCAACAACAAAATTCTTGAGCATATACTAAATAATAAATTTTTAGCTTACTTCCTAATAGATAACACATACTGCGCTCTCACTCTCAACTATGCTGAAGCATAACTTCAGTCACGATTTTTTTGTTTATAGGGCTATGTCTGGACAATCAGTAGTTTGGCTCATGTTTGAATTAGAAAGAAAGCCCTTTTGAAATATGTGAAAAATACAAATACTATCTCTGGGTGAAAAAAAAAAAAAAAGAGCCTTTTAACTGGAACTCTCTACTTAACTCCCAGCGAAACGTTACATCCAAATATCAAGTATGATTTTTATTTTTCTTAAGTAAATAAAATCTGCGGCAATTTTCTGGAAAAAAAAGATCACTGCTAATAGCAGTGTTTCACTTCAAAGATACATTAAAAAACTGATTTTAAAAATTATTTTAAAGTTCTTGTAATGAGACAGATGTATTTACAAAACTGTAAATTAAAAATTTGATTTGTTAACATTACGATCTTCTCACAAATTACTGCTATAATTAATCTTGCCTTGCTGTCATCTTACTTAAAATGTTCCTTTTCTGATCCTTAGGAAAATCTGTAGGAAAGAGGCATCATAGCAGGGAAATATTTTACCATACTATTTACTATTTACCATACTATTCACTACAGGGAGCACCACAGATTATACCTTTACATAAACACTTCAGTTATAATGTATATAGACCTGTTAGCAATCTGTTACTTTTCTTATTAAGCAAAGACAGCGTGAAAAGCCAATATGATAAATGTGAGACCAAGTTAAAAAGGTGAGGTAAATCCACACACAGCAAACTGTCTAGTGTTGGAAAGAGGGGAATGGCATTAAAAATAGTGTTGTGCAATATTGCTATATTGTTAGTATTTTAAATAAAATTATGGATCAAAAAGACAGCATTGCACAGCACTGACAAAGTTTTTCAACCATAATCAGAGACAAAGATGAGCTCTGCTGTAATATTCAGCCAAAAATAGTATTGACTATAATATTAATATTCTTTAATACTGTTCCATCAATTCTTTCTTCCTTCTCTTGTAGGACAGGAAGATGAGCCAGATTTTTGTTTGTTTAGGGGTTTGGGGAAGGGGTTTGTTTTTAGTGTTTGGTTGCATTTTTGGGGGATGATCAGAAATAGTAAGCTTCCCTCTCCTTTGAAGGAAATAATTTTGCAGATAGTTCCTTATCAGGAACAAGAAAACTGCACCTCTACAGATCTTAACTGTGGCAATTAAGCCAGGACTCTAAATTATAGCTTTTCAGATCAAAGAATGTAATGTTAGCCTTGCTTACAAGACCTGCTAACTGAGATGAAATACAGATGTATTAATTTAGGTATGCAGTGGATGAAGACACCAGAGGAAAGACAATGTTGTCTGATGGGTCTGAGCTCTGTACTTTCAAATGACCTAAATCTGGAATGTATTATGAATTTAAAATTCCTTTAAACATAGTATTTTCTTTGAGATGTTTTCCTTAGCTAATGATGTGGATTTAACACCAGAGAAAAATTTAATTTTGGGGTTTCTTTTAGTATATTCCAGTATTATCGTTTAAAAATTATGCATGTGGAAATATTAATTATTCTATAAGCCATAAGCCATAAATTTAGTTATCTAGGAACCATTCCATCTGATGAGTAGGTTAAATATTTAATTGTGACATCTGTGTGTATACTTGGTTTTGGAGTTTCATAAAATGATGCATATTCATACCTTAATGTATATGAACCTAAATAAATTGCAGCTGTTTGCTTGTCATCATACTTTTTATGGCCATGCACAAATTTCATTTCCCATCTAACAGCTTCTACAATTATTTAAGCAATGCTCACATGCCAGCATGTATCTATATTCCTTGCTTTTTTCTTTTTTTTTTTTTTAATTTTAGCAGAAGGAAGATTAAGCTGTTCAAGTACTGTAACACTGCCAAAATCATGCTATACATTAATGCACGTTAATGCACTAAAGGACTGCTGGATCTCTGAATCTACTTTTCCAAAGCCTAAAGTAACTATGTTAACAGATGTTAAGTCAGGAAGCCCATAAGAATATTTACTCTGATCTCTCCCTTAGCACCTACAAACTATCAGCCCCAAAGGACTATACACTTCCTAAACCAAATTTAAAACCATTATCATAATATGCTAACAGTATTCTGGCTGTATTTTTGTTTTATATCTTCTGTTTCAGGTAAATGACCAGATTGCGAAAAGGAATGACAGCAACTGTAACCAGTGCCACTGAAGAAGAGTTTCAGGAAGGGCTGTGCAGCAGGACACAAATACATAAAACGACAAGAAAAAAAAAAAAAGCAGCTTTTCACATTCTTCGTCATATGTCAAAGGAAAGATGGTAAAAGTCACTTCAGCTATGTGAGCAGAGACTGGCTCATGCGTTTGGGAGCTGTTTATGATGTTTTATACAAAGCCTATAGTAATGTGACACCTATATTCTTATGATGGCTCAGCAGAACATTCACTTGCGTATCTGTATTGTGCAACATGTGAGGGCAAAGCTGTTTTCGCTGGTCTTCAGTGAATACCAAGATCTCTTGGAAGAATTATATTGTTTATAAATTAAATTAATTATTTCTAATAAGAACTAAGGTAGCAATAATCCATATTTTCCTTTCTCTTGCAAGTTTAACTTTTCTATCAGCATCTAAATCTTCCTGCTTCTGCTAAGTCATACTGTTATAAATGAAAGGCAATAAAAAAGACCATGTAACTGAATACTAAGTAATTTAAAAAGCAGATGTTTGAAGAAATAATCACCTTTTCCCCTTAAAAGATGCTTATTGTGCTAGTATAGTTTAAACATAACTTGAACATGAAAGTTTCCTTTTAAAGAAATGTACTGCTTGCTATTTTTGTGGAAGTGAATAGGGGGCTCAAACTATCCACTATAAATTTAATACTTTTTCTCACATACTTACATTTTCAGAGATACAAACATCTATCCATTTATTTGCTTTTTCTAGCCATAAGAAAATATACACTTCAAAAAATGATCTGACTCTGGAGACAATGCAACAACTTCATATCTAATATCTCTAAAAGCTGAAAGGATGCAAACCAGATAACAATATTTCCATTTCATAATACCTTGAGGTAATAGTACAGGCAGATCAGTTTTAAGTCCATGAAATAGAATAAAGGAAGATTTATTTGGCATAAAATCTATATCTTGCTCAGCTCCCAGGTAGAATAACATTTATAAGTCCAAATGTATTAGGTACACTCCATTAATTTATAAGAGGAAGAGAATCTAGGACACCAGAATTCTTGCTGCTTTTCTATTTTTCATCAATTTTTTTTCACCCCAAAGTGAAAAAAAAAAAAAATTACTTTAGAAAGTTCTCCCATAAATAGACAGCACTTTTGGTCAGGGATCAAAAAATGTTCTGCAACTTAAATGTATCATAACTAGTCAGAATGGTTACAATAGCAGGGATTGGTTAATAGCAGTATCAAGCTGCCCTAATTGTCTTGTACGTCCTTAATGTGCTATCATGTCTAATGAGGTCATTTTTCGGTCTGTTTTATATTTATATTCACCGTAGGGATGAAAATTTCTTCCAAAAATATATAATACAGGTTTTAGTATTTAATTTATTTGTCCTGGTTTGATTTTTCACTTCTGTAATACAGTGACGAAATTAAAGATCATCCACATTTGTAATTTGTTTCACATACAGCCAGTGAATTTATACCTTTTATATTGCTGCCTGCATTTCTTTTAGTACAGAACTTGAGATGAACCTTCCTGATATAAAGGTAATTTTTTAAGCATATATTGATAATGTCCTACAGTGTTCATAGTGTCATTGATCCAAAGCTACCTCAAATGACTCAGTTTGAACTATATGACATCTATTTAAATAAAGTGAATTGCTGAAAGAAGTTGGAAATAAATGCAATAATAGTATTTCAAGTTGCACTAATGCAATATTGTAGACTGCATCCTGTCAAGTCTAGTGATTTAAACACAAGTATATTTTCAGCCATCTGCTCTGCAGAGTCAATGCAGCAATTTTTCTGGTCCAGCTTTATTTTTTACTTCTGTTTCCTGTAAGGCTAGAAAAGCCCGAGGAGGTCCAATAATTCAATAATTAACTTTAGGATAAACTACTTGCTAATATTGGTCAGAATTTTCTTTTCCTTTTTTTTTCTTAATTTCTCTTCCTTTTTTTTTTTTTTTTCTTATTTACTAAATCCACTTGCAGCAGCTGATTTGCTTTGTTTGAATATTTTGCTAAGGTAGACCCCTATCTTTCACTTTAAAACAATTCCTTTAACCACAAAGACTTTAAGCAATTGTTAGTACTGCTATTGGAATGTAATTTCTGCTATCCAGAGGAAAAGAAACCCAAAATTGATTCTGATCATGCATAGAACTTGTTCATTAAGTTGGAAAACACTTTAAAGTTATGCTGCTTTTTTCAAGTAGAACTAAGTCAAAATACTGTGCATTCTGTGACAGTCTTATATCTAGTTCAAAAACCTTTGGCTAAATACTTCCAGTACTCTTGGACAGGCATTTAGAGAAGGCAGAGTGAAAAATTAATATCAATGAATTTAAAAAATATTAAAATGGTATTCCACTGTTTTTCTGTTAGATTCTTTATCACACTTCTGGGAATAGCAACCTGTGATTCTGACATATTCTGTGTGTTTGTGTAACAGCAATGAAGGTAACGTAGCTCAACAATCATTGGAAAGCTTTCTCTGCAGCTCTTCTGTGCATTTGGCAGTATTTTTTTTCCATTTCATATAACATTTACAACTGGCTGCAATGCTTCCATAAACCTAGATGATATAGTAACCTTGAGAGAAAGCAAAGCAAAAAAAATGCTCTTACAATAAATATCACCAAAAAGATATTGCTAACATTGAGCTAGGGTCGCTAAAATATGAGTTAAGATAGCTCAGCAGCTGAAAGCACAGAATTCTGGGGAGTAAGCAGACAGTCATTCAACCATCCACCACACTTTGCTCACCACTTCCCCTCCTCTAACTACATTTCCTCAGTGTCATTGCCATGAATGCATACATTCTCACTTGTGTCCTGAAGGACCCTTGAATTCTATTAAGTTTTTATCTTTTGATTACTGATGAGGATTAATTTGACCTTCAGACATTCCTCAGGACTTTTGTAAGAAATACATTAATAATGTGTTTGGTAGTCCATAGGGGACTGGCTGATGGTACAGTGCCTCACAGGTTCCTTCATGGTTCCTCCTCCCAAAAGGTTATACGTGACAATTTTGAACTGATGCACACAAGTCAGGAACACATATGTCTGGCTGCAAATATTAGGTGAATATTTTCCTGAAATGTTCAGAAGAAACAATATAAGTGAGCAGTGGTGCTGGTGCTTGCTCTAAATTTATTGCTTTTATATAGAAATTACAGAATCTTGATCTGTTTTGGTATTTTGGATTTTTTTCTTCCCAGTGACACATAAGAAACATGAACCAAGGGTACTAAGTATTTTGATTAAAGCTGTTGTTTGCTTACAGGATTTTTTCTTGTTTACTAAGGTGGAAAAGTGTGTGGAGTTATGGACCACGTAATTTAGAAAACATCTTCAAGTTAGCAAATTACTCTCTATCTATGAATTTTAAAAAGTTGGAAAATTGCCCAGTTTTTAGGAGTAGCCACACTGGTTATTATTTACATGGACACATATCAACGCTTTATATTAATTATCTTTTGCATGCTCTGCTACAGAATTTTTCTCATGAAAGACTAAAACACTTCATCACAAAGCAGAAGACTTTCAGATGATTTATGACATTTCTTTTGAAATTAGCCATATGAAATGTCATAATATGTAACAGGAAATGAGTGTAATTCTATGGGCTGCTAACAGTCAGCAGTTTTCAGAAATATTTATGGTCACCAACTACAAAAAAAAAGTTTTGTTCCAAAATTAGTTGCCCAAATTTCATGTTGACACATTTATTGTGCAATGTAGTCAGATGCAGCAAAATATTTCAGCATTTTTTAGTCTATCCTTATATTTGCATTCCTGTTAACTTCAGAAATAAAACAGTGAAGCCCATGCATAAATATTTGAAAAAACTAGTCTTTCATCTTTCTTTAGGAGATCTTGGAAAAAACAAAGAAACAAGAAAGAAGTAAGGAGGGAACCAGCTAATGCTAAGCTGGAACCAAAGCACCTGTAAGAAAGTTGCAATAGAGACATCGTAATACCAGGCACATATTTTTCCTAAAGTATCACACATGCCTCTGTGAAGGGGACAGCTGGAAACAGCATCAGTACATGATATGTGCATCACTAACGCTCTTCTCAGAAAAATGTTCTTTCTTCTCAGAAACCAGGGCAACCAACTTGCAACTTAAGCAGGAACTGTCAGGTAGTGTATCAACATGAACATTAGAAAATTCAGTGACAAAAATGAGGTACTTGAAAGAATTAATGACGTTTCCTGCAGAAGAAAAGACAATAAGTTTCTAAAGGTTAGTGTTTAGCCTCAATTATCTCCTCAGGACCTCATAGCCTTGCATGAACCTAAATTAAAAACAGCTTTTCAGATCCCAAAAGTATGTTGGGGATTTAGCTTAAATAGTATTACTGTTGCTATACACAATGCACTTAGGCCATTGAAGGTTACTTCTTCTTCAAGTGAAAAACCAAACAAGGACTTACTAATTTTTCCACTCTGAAAATAGAATAAAGGTAATAATACAAATGTATAAATATTAGTAAATAAAATTATCTAAAGCAGTAGTTAATCTGAAGGTATTCATATAATAATAAATAATAAACCACTAAAATTATATCATTTACAGGGTTCCACGAGGAATTTCATGAGGCATAACACTAAGTATAGAAATGCTCCAAGGAAAATATTTAATGGTTTTCTTTCAGAGGGCTCATCCTTGAAATATTATGCATTCATCTCAGTGGCTGCTCCTTCTTCATCTGTGGATGGTTGCAACTGAAATATTTAGTTCATTTTGGTAATATCTGTGTTTGAGCACTTGCACTGAAAGAAAAATCATATTTCTGAAAAGATTAAAATGAATCCTAACACAGCTGCTTTCAGGGAACAAAGGAAAACTAACACTAATCTGAAACTAGAGGTTCATAGGTAGCTATCCAGTATTTCTACTAGTTTTTCTATCTCAAAAATAATCTTTACTAAAAATCTGCTATGCCCAGACACAGAGACTAAATATTCACACAAACACACATACACACACACCCCCACACAAACCCCCAGACAACTTGATTGTTGGGCTCCTAGTGGTATAAATGAGTTGTTTTTCTCTTGTATAACAGAAAGTACTTATCATAGAATCATAGAACCATAGAACCATAGAATCATGCAATCATAGAATCATTTGGGTTGGAAAGGAACTTAAAGATCATCTAATTCCAACTCCTTTGCCATGGGCAGAGACACCCTCAACTAGACCAGGTTGCTCAAAGCCCCCTCCAGCCTGGCTTCGAACTCTTCAAGGAATGGGGTAGGCACAACTTCTTGAGGCAGTCTGTTCCAGTGTCTCACCACCCTCACAGTAATTTCTTCCTAATACCTAAATCTATCTTCTTTCAGTTGAAAGCCATTTCCCCGTTGTCCTGTCACCACACGCCCTTGTAAAAAGTCCCTCTCCAGCTTTCTTGTAGGGCCCATTTACGTACTGGAAGGCTGCTGGAAGGTCTCAGTGGAGCCTCCCCTTCCTGAGACTGAACAACCCCAGCTCTCTCAGCCTGCCTTCACAGGAGAGGTGCTCCAGCCCTCTTCATGGCCCTCCTCTGGACTCGCTCTGACACTTCTGTGTC
>JANHGB010024534.1:0-29104 GCA_026283785.1 Coracopsis vasa | reverse complement strand
GGGTGGTGAGGCACTGGAATGGGTTGCCCAGGGAAGTTGTGAATGCTCCATCCCTGGTGGTATTCAAGGCCAGGTTGAACAGAGCCTTGGGTGACATGGTTTAGTGTGAGGTGTCCCTGCCCATGGCAAGGGGGGCTGGAACTTGATGATCTTAAGGTCCTTTCCAACCTTAACTGTTCTATGATTCTATCACTTGCACAGAACAAGTAAAACCTGCTTCACAAGAAGAATCTCTTACTTTACGGAATTTATTGTGGTATCACTCCTGCATTTATAGCTTTTTACTTTGCTTCTGTCTCTTTTCTAGCTATTAATTTTATTTAAAATCAGGTAGTTCTAAGGACAAGTGGTCATGCTTTTGGTATCTGTAAAATAAAATCCTTTACCCAGAAATATGGTCCTTTATCTCTGTTCTCTGATGTTTAATATGTCATCTGTAAGTACCAGTTGAGGTTTTTCATGCCATGTCAAAAGACCTACCACATACTATTAATTTTATTTAGCATCAGCTATCTCTTCAGGGTAGTTGGTCACACAGTCCTGAAAATATATCAAAAGTTCACCCAGGAAGGAAGGCTTTGTGCTTGTTCCGTGCTTGTACGCTTGAAGTGCTTCCAAGCCTTCATCTTACAGGTGTCTGGAGTGTTCTGTAGTACAGCAGATAGTTTTTACCAAAATGATAAACTCTTTATTTTTCACTGCTGTGTTAATAGACTAGCAGCTCACTTTCCTGTATGCTGCTGTTGATGCTAGTGTGAGCAGGACTGGGACCAATGGAAACGTGATTCCCTGAGGTAGACTTAAATATCCTCTGACTCTCAGTGACGTAGAAACCTATGCATTTAGATGTGATGAGGAATTAATAACAAACAATAAAAAGAAACGTAAAATGAGGCAAAAGATACGTGAAAAATCTTTCATAACAGTCTAATGTTCTTTTTGATATTAGCTTGTTTTGAACCATAGAGTAAACTTTCTTTCCAATTCTGTTTCAAATTTATCTTGACATCTGCCTATTTACCAATTTTAGCATTAGTACATTGGGAAGAAGCTGCCTGAGTATGTAACTATGTATGTATTTTTATCATTCCTTTGACAGAGGGAATTGGAAAGGCAGCGCTTCTGGCATTGTCCCAGTGCAACAGAAATGAGTCATGTTTCTCCAACAACTGACTTGTGAAATGATGTAGCAGAAAGGATGCACATTTGTCATTCAGCATTATTTTAGACCTTAGATACTATCATGCACTGCTTTTTGGATGTGGCTTAATGTTGAGAAGTGAATTCCAAAAGAAGGTCACAGAGTTCTCTGGATGTGGTGCTCCAGCAACTCCTTAACTAAACTAGTTAGAGTGCTCTGTCCTTTGGGGGCAAATCACACCAAAACAACAGCAAAGACCCTTTGGTCTTTCTACTGCATACAGGCTTTACTTTCTTCTGTCAAAATAGCTTGACTGATGTGACTGAAGCTATTTGACAGAGTGCCTAAGCGATACAGCCCTCTGGGTCATAAAATTTACATCTGACTTGGAGTAATGCTACCATAAATGTAAAGTGACACACCACATAGCTAACATGCTCATGCAGAAGGATTCTCTAATACAATGACTGAATATGACCTTCCTTTAGGCAAGCTGCCTTGTGAGTAAGTGCTGAAATATACTATGTGGTTCTTATGATACATGGTTTGCATTGGAGAAGCAGGGCATTAACTTGTCTGCAGCAGTCGTTCAGGTTTTGCTTTGTAGGATGACAACTGAAAATGAAGGAAGAAATTCTAGATGCTTCCAAAAAGAAAAAATATACACTGTGTAATATATCATTATAGACTTGTTGTTTAAATAGTATTTTGTAATACAAACATATTATAACAGCATTAATTCACTAGAGTGATATGAACTCACCGATGTATGCATGTGAGTTATTATATTATGTATATTATATGTTATGTTATGTATTATAAGCGTAATACACACTAGTGGTGTTCTATTATGCTTATTTTGTCTGGCATACGCTTGCTTTTCCATCAGTTCACATATGTTTGTGTGGAACTCTAAAGTGTGAATAGACCCCTAATACATATCTGCTGTATGGCCATATGTGCATGTTGCTATATACACACAGTGTTTGTTTGCAGAAAGATGCCAGTTCTACATATCTTCTCATCCACTGAAAAATGCACAGTTTGAAGAGGGCAAAGTGTTAGATAGCCAAGAGGATATTGCTGTATTTGCAATGTTAATCTCTTTTTACGTAGAATAGATGGTGATGCCCTTGTCTATGTTTTGGTTAGTTTATAGGTTCTGCTCATCCGTCCATATAAATAGATCTTACCTGTTTAAAAGGAAACAAGTATTTGGATTCATTTACCAGATAAAAACAGGTAAAACCCTAATATTTAGGTCACTTCCTACTTGTCTTACAGAGGGCACTGTTTTGCAGCAGCTGGAAACTGCACATACCAAGTTGCACAGTTCATACTTCATAATGCAAAGTTAATTTTAATGGCTCAGAGAATCATTACCGAAACATCTTCAAGTTTTGAAATCACACTCATAGCCAAGTTTAAAGAATAATTACTGTCTCTTTTATTTTTTTGTCAGATGAAGATTAACTGCTACCCTGTGAATTTCTTGTCTAGCTCACTTAATAGTTTTGCTTCATATTTTGCTCTTTTGTAATGAGTAAGTTAATACCCTAATACAAACGTGGCATTAGGCATAAGTAATAAATGTTAAGTTAATGTATAAGATAGTGGTATATTACCCTAGAATCAATAAATGGTCACATGTTTGCTCAAGTATTAGATTCTTAAGCTTTTAACTAGAAGAAGGTCAAGAAATGTTAGTCCCAAATACTTAATACATTTCCTTTTTCCTTCTTACATTTAATTCATTCCAAAACATTTGGCGATTATGTTCCAATACCTGAAAGGTATGATGTGAATTTCAATTTGCTGGCTTAAAGTGTCTTTGACGATAAAGAACAGAAGTGTGTGAAATTAACACAAAACATTTCAAACATTTTTTTTTTAAGTTCAGTTCAAGTACGATATAATAAGTCTTTGCCAGGAGAGGAAAGTGAGTTTTAGTTCCTATTTTATCCAGTCTAGTCATTCCAGTTTAATTGATTCAAGCTTTAAAGATAACCTGAAATCGTTTGGTGAATTTTAGTGAATTTTAGTTTCCCTTAACAACTTTTCCCCATGCTTAATGATTTTTTAGGATAATGCTTTCTCAATAGCTGGCCTACATTAACAGTTCTGTTTCTGTCCTAAAAAGCCCAATGCAAATAAAACCTACTCCTCTCAACAGTATGCTTTTATACATTTGTAGGTATTTAATTTGTTGTTCCTTTGTCTCAGTTGATGATATCTCATTCACTTCATTTTTCTTCACTCTGGTTCCTATAACTCAATTTGAAAGTTTCTTAAATTGAGACCTGCACAGACATTGAAAAGAGTTGTTTTGTGATTTTGGTTGGTTTTGTTTTAAAAAAAACAAACAAAACCCAACAAGTTTACAAATAGAGAGGAGTCAGTAAGGTAATTTATAATAATTAAATGTAAGTTATACAATATCTTGTTGAACCTACTAAAAGATAATATGCGTATGAATAGAATTAAGGTCACTTTTGTACAGTTCTAGGGTTTCACTGCATTTCCTTATAGATGTCAAAGCCGTTCCCAGAGACAGCAAAACACTTTTGGGAAACATCAATTACGCATATAGAAATGCTTCTGGTAATTCAGGAAGCATTCATAGTTTGTGTGTCACTCTGACTTATGAAAGGTAACTCCTATAAGACAACAGCTAAAAGAGAAAACAATCACAATGATTTTATTATTATAAAGCATGTAACATTTTTAGTCATAGTTGAAGAGACCTCATTTAAAAACTCTTCAGTATAATACACCAGATGGTATAAAACATTGATTCAGAAATGCATTGAAACCACTTTAGTACTTTCCTGGAACTGTGGCCTAACTTTGAGGTTTCATTAGGTGAATATAACTAGAGATGATCTAAAGAGGAACAGTTTTCGATTGGCAAATGTGGTTTCACTTAAACTTGTGTATCTGAAAGCTCTCATGTTAAGTGGTTATAAAATTTTGTTGCAATGAAATTAAATTGTTAAAGTATTTTAAACTATAATCTGAATTTTATGGAGTTTTAAGTATTTTTTTATTTTCTTTGGCATTTAGAATGCAAATTAAGTTCAAAATGATTGAAATTAATATGGAACATCTTTTCTAACTTACAGAATTTAGTGCAACATAGGTTAGAGAAAGAATGGGTTTGCGTTTCTCGTACGTATTTAAACAAGCAATAGAATATAGAAAGCCAGGAATACATTACTGTAGCTGTAAAATGTTTATGCCTTCAAATTAGAGTTGCTAAATTAATAGAATCATAGGAAAATTCAGGTTGGAAAGGACTTCAAGAAGTAATATAGCCTAAGTAAAACTTGCTCCAGTTGGTCAAAGAGTGCTTGAACCTGACAGTATCCTCGGTGAGGTCTTATACTGAGTAAATCCATCCTGACTGTTCCCGATGGGCTTTTCCTCGTGGTCTGTACCCTAAATATCTGGAATGCAACTATACTGGAGAGTAGAGTACTGGCAAATGCAATGGAAACACTAAATTGCAGTGAAGTATTTACTAGTTGCAGTGTCATTTCTATTAAACTGAAATAGTTTAATAGAAACTGTTCTTTATCCTCAAAGTGCCAATATCGAACTTCCTTTTGCATGTATTTGATGCTAGAATGTTGGCAAGTAAAACTATTAACTTGAATAATAACGAAAAATATTATCCCATTTGCAACTGTATCGAGTAGGTGGACTTGAAAGTTTAAGAGGTCACATTTAGAACATAATTCTGCTTAAAGAAAAGGGCAAGAATTGTTCTGGGAAAGAAACAAAAGTAGATCCAAGTTTTTACAGCTTCTGTAAACCAATTGAGTTAGATGCTAAAAAGCTGTCACATCTAGATAGGCCCTTGAGAATATAGCATCCAGTGGCTCCCTTTCAGTAAAGAAGCAAAAGAAAGGATTGATACTTAAAAAATAAGAATGAAAACTAAATCCAGGAATGTGCAATAGTATAAATATTAAGAAGGTGCTTTTTTATAAAACAGTAGCATAAAACCATGGCCCCTTTCTTAAGTGCATACACTGGTATTCTTTCTAAACAACACAACTTTTTACAATGATAGGGCCTTTATGCCGCTGTTTGCTCTGAGTAGCAGTTGGTACAGTGTAGTTATGAAACTTTACGTTTTCAATATGTTTACGGGATCCTTCCCATCTGTTTTCCTGAGAGCATGTGTCTGGCAGTTGTGTTGTACTGTTAAGCAGATTTGTGGTTTATGTGTCTTTTATGTCAGCTGTTGTTAAGAGCAATGAAAGGAGAATACAAACACACGCTGCCGCTTGTGGGATAAGTTCCTCCAATAGAAAAGTGGAGTATTTAAGAATAAGAGTTCAGTATGAGGTGTTAGATTATCTTACAGGAGAAATGCAAAGTCTGGCTACTTGGAAAATACCTTTGCTAAGAGAAAACCAGTGATGAAATAGATTATTCTGCTTGTACTTCACAGCGAAGAAAGACTGGGAAGAGATTCAGCATATCTGTTGAAAAACTTCGTCACTGAGGCTTCATTGTTTTATCCTCAGTCATTGCTTTCCAGAAGTCAGAGTGCATGCAAAGTACCAGAAAAGCTGGAGATCATTTGGGGATTAGGGAAGAAAATTAATTGGATGTATTTCCTAATTTTCATCATTTGTATTAGTATTTTCCTTCCTTATAACTGGGTCTCACAGCATCTTCATACTGTGTTTAATTAACATCATTCATCCTTTAGCAGTTGTCTTTTTTATTATTGGTTAGAAATGGTCTACTTCACTGGGGGCAAGTTAATGCAAATAAAGCATAGCAGCATCTGCAGATGAAGACTCTTGGGTGTTTTACTGTAAAAAATAGGAATGAGATCTCATGGTAAATATTTTTTTCAAGGCAATGATAACTCTCTGTTTCAGAATTTTACTGATCCTCCTATAAAATGCACATTCACACAGTGGGCCTTGGCACTACTTGTATTAAAATATTTGTTCGGAAAACTTGATGAATTTGCCATTAAAAATGGAGTTATCCTCCGATTTTCCTTTTAGTCTCACTTTGCAGTGCATACAAGATTAATTCAGGGAGGTGGTTCATTTCATTATCTGTGCAATGAAGGCAATTCGATACTCCTTGACAGCTCTAGTGGAATGTTACATGATTAAAATCAGGAGTCGGTTTATCATTACGGATGAGGGGGGTGTGATGAGAAAGTGGTTGTATGACTGTGCAGCTTTGAAGCCGGATAACAGCTGGTTCCTCTTCTCAAAGTACATGCTGATTTCTTAACCTCTTAAATTTTCTTCAGTGAAATCTAGACCAGCTTCTGATTTATGAAGACATTCAGATCCATTTCAGATTCCATCACCGTGGCAGCCCTACAGACCCATTAAGAGTTAAACGTTCATACTTTGAGTGCAGCTGAATCCTGATTAGATAAATCTTCATTTTCTAATTATTTCTTTGCCCCAATGTGCAAGTAACAATAACAAATCTTGATCTCATTAGATTTTTGTTTATAGAAAGTTATTCACCACTTACTGTTTCTATATTCAGTCTAATTGAGATGAAAGACTTTGTATCTGTAATTACCATTCCCCCGAGATTATTCAGGCTAATTCTTTATAGGTAATTTAAGCATTAGATATGTAGCTTAAACAAAACATTATTTCATGTGAGCTGTGTGGTGTGGCAGCCTTTGTGGGAGCTTTCCTACAAGCTGCTTTTACAAACACACACTGATCACTGACACCTGCAAATGTTTTTCAAGACTGCATGATCCGAGTTGTCATGGGCAAGCTTGATACCATCTCCCTCCCCCATCATGTCTAGTTTAAAGCTCTGTCAATGAGCCCTGCTAGCTCCTGAGCAAAGGTGCTCTTCCCCCTTTGAGTAAGGTGAATCCCATCCGATTCCGGCAAACCTGGTACCCTGTAGGCCATCCCATTATCAAAAAGCCCCAAACTGTGGTGGCAACACCAGTCATGGAGCCATGTATTAATGGAATGGATCCACTAATATTTCTTCTGATGTCACTACACTCAACTGAAAGGAGAGAAGAGAATATAACCTGTGCCCCAGATCACCTTACCAGCCACCCCAAGGCCCTGAAGTCTCTTTTGATCTCCTCTGGAGTATGGGTAGCAGTTTCATCACCAACCACACAGAAGATCAGTAATGGGTAGTCGTCCAAGGGCAGTACCAGACTAGGGAGTTTACTACATATACTGTGTGATTGTGCCCCACGTAAGTGTTGGGGTTTTTGTTTGTTTGGTTTTTGTTTTCTCTGCATGGCTTTATGTTATTTTTATTTTACTTTTTTTACATTAATGTAGTGCTAGTGTTACAAGTAGTTGGGGAAAAGGAAGGAATGTTTATGACAATGCCGTTGGCTTTGTTTTTATTTGGTGGAATTCATAGCTGAAATCAGATCTGTCACATCTCATCTCAGCACTGCACTTTAAGCCCTCCTGGTTTCTTCACCTCTGTCTTCATCCTCAGAATTGTAAATCAACCTCCTTTAATCTAAACATAAAAGCCTGGGAGGCTATGCTGTGGAAATCTCCTGTGCTTTGCTTCATTCAGTTCTAATGCTAAATGTGGTCTAAGGAAATCAAATGCAATACTGAATTGACAATTAACAGCTCTGCTCAAGACTGCCAGAAAGTAATTTCTAAGGCAGTTTGAAGCAAACTTTGCATTATACTGGTCTCCTGTTTTGTCCTTCTCCTTTTTAGTACTGGACATATGCAAGTAGCTTTTTGAAATAAGCAAAAGATATCTGAACTAGGAAGTCTGGATGGTGTTTTTCTTAATTAACATTTGAATTTTCTGAGGAATAATAATAATAATAAATTACTCCAAAGAATCTGGAGTACTTTGTCTCAAAATGTTGAAGAATTCCAAGGAACAGAAGTGTTTTGTCAACTGTATGAATTTCAACCATCTGGAGAAAGCTGTAACTACAACAAAATACAGTTGCCTGCTGTTTTGAAGAAGTCGATTTTTAAGCTGTTCGGTGTCTTATTAGTCTTCTACAGACTACTACTGAGTTGTGTGTTATTTAAGTGGCCTTGAGGCAATATCTGTGAGATCATCAGTGTCTTTTCTATGGAAAAAAAACCCCTCAAAACCAACCATCAGTTCCAATCCTTCCTAGTTACTTCATCTGAAAAGTACTGAGATGATGGTGAAAGGGGAGAGTTGGAACCCCTTAGCTACTAATGGCGTTATAGCTAAAAAATCAGAGTACTTCTTAGCCATCCATTGCCCTTTGTTACTGGTTCTTCACTTTCACCTTGTTTGTTAACAGCTCAACTGTGTTAAATGTAAATGCCTTCAAATTCCAGGTTAAATGCAATGTTGATTTTAAGAGCTGAGAATTAAAAGCAAATTTTTAGGAGCTTGAGGTAAAAAAAGGATTTAGCTGAATCAGCTAAGCTATCGCTGAATATTAAATCTGGTTTACACAAATGATTTAGAGTGCTAGAGTTTTGTTTCTGAGTTCTTTCAATGCACCAATACTTTAGTCCAATACAAGTCTTTAGAATTCACATTCTAAAGCTCTTTCTATAAAATAAGGGCTTGAAAAATCATTTACTTTCAGAACAATTAAATTTTTAATCTGATTCTAAAAGTTAGGGATTAAAGCACTTAAATAATCTGCATTTTTACTATGTTGGTGCTGACGTGACAGTTTGGTTTTATATTGGCTGCATCATAGTCATAATTTTAGACATGCTTTGGAAATGAAATGTGATTTTTGTGACTGTAAGCTCAAAAGTGAGCACCTGTGGAAAGCTCTACATGACATGGCCAGCCTGAAAAACATGAGAGCCAAGTTCTCCAGGTTTCATGTTTCCTCTAGTTGTTCTCGAAGCTGCATTGTCTTTCTCAAAACAAAGATGTCAAATAGCTTTATGCACCGATAAGCTAACCTTACACTGTGTTTTCCAAGATACTAGGAATCCTCAATGTCTATTAATCAGCTTTTACAGACCTGTGCTTTCATGTAATTGACTCTACAAGGCAACAATGCAGTATGAATACAGGATTTTGCAGCATATTTGAAAATTAAGATGTATAGGAACTAGAAAATTGTTGTTTTGGTTAAGTTTAAAATAAGTAGCAATAAGAGGTATTGCTATTACTACTAGTCCAGTGACAGTTGGACTAAGCTAAGGAGACTTTCTGAAAGATCAAAGCTTCTTCCTGTGTAACTTGCATTATAACGTGATGACTTAGTCATTAAATAACTCATGTCATCAGCATTTGCAACAAGCACTGTTATGTCTAGGAACTCAGCTCCTTTGACATAAGAATATCTTATTTCTTGGGGTTTTTTGCCATATAGCAACAATTTATACATCACAAATGGTTTGGTTTTGACATTTCCCTGTTACTTTCAGCATGAAAGTTTTACATTACCTACCCCAGTCAGAGCTTATTCTGAGGAATGTGGATATATGGAAAAGAATTTACTCTCACAAATACTTCACACAAAAAAGGAGTCTGGTATGACTACTAAAGCCTATTGATTACTCCAGATTTATCTCTACATAGATGAGAGGTGATTTTGACTTACAAATTTATGCTTTTAGGCTAATATTTACTTTTTATAAGAAATAATTTGTAGATGTTACATAGCTTTCTGTTTATTAGTTGAGGTAGAAATTAAGCATAACTACAGTTATGTACGGGGCAAAACTTCTCATTGAGAAAAGCTAATGAAATTACACTGGATTTTAAAATCTAACAAACAAATGTTGCAAGCGTTTTCCTGTGCAAGTCCTACAACAGTTAATATCTGATCATCTGCTGCAAAATAGTAGTGAACAAAGCCTGGCAGAAGTGTGGTCTTAAAGTAAAGATCTACTTGGCAGGGGAAAAAAGCTATTTCTGTTAATTGCACCTTGTAGTTGAAATTTACTGAAAACCATGGCAATCTGATCTACCCCTAGAAGTATCTTGGATTTCCTGCCTTCAACAATAGTGTATAAAGGATTTTCCAATTGAAAGTAAAAATAACCAAATATTCACCTCCTGTACAAAGACAAGTTGAGAAAGTTGGGGCTGTTCAGCCTGGAGAAGAGAAGCTGTGTGGAAACCTCATAGCAGCCTTCCAGTATCTGAAGGGGGGCTATAGGGATGCTGGGGATGGACTCTTCATTAAGGATTGTAGTGATAGGACAAGGGGTAATGGGTTCAAACTGAAACAGAGGAATTTCAGGTTATATCTAAGGGAGAAGCTCTTCCCTGTGAGGGTGCTGAGGCACAGATTGCCCAAGAAAGTTGTGAATGCTCCATCCCTGGCAGCGTTCAAGGCCAGGTTGGATGGAGTCTTGGGTGACATGGTTTAGTGTGTGGTGTCCCTGCCCATGGCAGGGGGGATGGAACTTGGTGATCTTAAGGTCCTTTACAACCCAAACTATTCTATGGTTCCATTCTATGATTTCTGAGATAACCTGGCTTTTGTGTGCTCAAGGACTGCAGGATTTAAAAATGGCCCACAGCATTTTGTCTGAATTTATCAATCAGATTTTGGATTTTCATTCCAACTCAGAACAGAGTTCTTTAAGTTCCTAATAAGGATTTTTCTGGGGTTTATTTTATTGACTGCTAAATCTATGTAAAATAAATACAACTGAATTTTAGATATTTTCTGGTTTTTATCTTGCCCACTAGTGACCGGGAACTAAAGCATCTCTACCATGAAAATCTTGGCATAAAACTAAGCAGGTGTTCCTTGGCCTTGAAAGAAAGAAGATGTGTTTTCCTGTCAAGAAATGTGGAATGAACCATCACCATTTCTAGGAAAACTTCTTATTTTTCTAGGATTTGTTCTTCTTGTGTGGGGGGTTTTTGTTTGGTTGTTAGTTTGGTTGGTTTTGGTTTGGTTTCATTTGAGAAACACAAGAAGGAAAAAAACAGAAAGAAATACTCTCAATTTTCACATTGCTTGAGTATTCCATGGTATTTTGTTACAATAAAAAGCCTGACTTGATTCTTCCCTTTTTAAAAGGAATGGTGACATTCTGTTTGATTTTAATCTTGGCACCAATGTGAACACTGCAAGTTTCTGGCAGTTGTGTTCTTTCTGTGACAGGGCTGTGGATTAAAGTAGCCAATTAAGCAGAAGGTGGTTTTAGTTGACTTTTTCTTTGCATGAATGCAATTTAAAAACCACAGTGGTTTTCAGAATGCTATTTCCCGATAAGTGCCCTGTTACATTAACACCACTTGCCATCTTTATTGAATACAAATATATTAGGACATAAAATGGAAACTGTTTTATAGCAACTTAGTAAATGTATATATTGTGTAAAATGCATTTTGTTGTGTGGTAGACATGAAAACGTAGATGTGGGTAGTATGAAATATATCATTAAATAGATTGTGCCATATTAAATTCAAAGAGATTAAATACCATTAGAATGCTAACAGGAAGAATAATAGTATGTGTTATAGTTCTTATCACAGAACTGGGATGCTGAAGCTAAACATGAGAACCTGTGTGTATGCCTGCTTTTCAGAGTATCAGATAAGTATGAAGGTTATTAGCTGGCACTCTCATGCATTGCAGATGTCACTGATTGTCCCAGCTTTTATATCCATGTGTGTAAGTTACAATAACTTTTATATTTTAGTGTTTAAATTGTTCATCAATGCTGATAACCCAATTATGTGACAGTAAAATAGAACTTCATTTGATAACATCTTTCTCGTAATTCACTTTTTAATTTTCTATCAGAATGACTGAAATGAGTTGAGTAATTTTCAGTTTATTTCCGCTCTCCTGGAGTAGAGCAATGAAAATGAAAGCTTTACCCTTTCAACTAAAATGCAGTAGTTTACAATTAAAGACCTTTTACAGTTCAACCTGCTTCAATTGACTTGCCGTAGTAATATCAAAATGGAAAATCAAAGTATTAAAAATAATTCATTATTTACCTATTGAGGATTAAATAAAGAAACCAAAGGATATCGAGGAGGACATTTTTTTCACTATTTTTACACTAATGTTGTCCATTTTAAGCATGAGAAGAAGTTTATTAAAACCTGTATCATAAAATGTCCTTTATGCATACTGAACACGCAATGGAAGAAGCTGATGATTTCGTTATGGCTAGATGGAAGGAACCATCACAAATAATGAATAACTCTTACGTGTTGTTTTGTTTAAGAAATATTTATAGAATCATAGAATTATTTGGGTCGGAAAGGACCTTAAGATCATTCAGTTTCAACCCCCTGCCATGGGCAGGGACATCTCACCCTAGACCATGTCACCCAAGCCCTGTCCAGCCTGGCCTTGAACACTGCCAGGAAAGGAGCAGTGTTCACAGCTTCTCTGGGCACCCTGTGCCAGCGCCTCACCACCCTCACAGGAAAGAACTTCTGCCTTAAAAGCTTCTTCCTGATGAAAACAAAGCATCAATTGTACTTACAAATGTGAGATCTAAGGACAGGAAAATCTTCCCAAAACTCACTGGTAAGAAGTTCTTTACACAGAAGCCTTTGCAGCAGGTAGTATAATCTAATTGTGCTTGTGCTTAAAGCCGAGTGAGTATGACTTCAGACCAGATTGCTCAGGGCTTTATTTGGTTGGGTCTTGAAAACTTTCAAAGGTGGAGATTGCGCAGCCTCCCTGGGCAACCTGCTCCATGGCCCGACTGCCCTCGTGGTTGAAGTTTCTCTTTATATCCAGTCTGAACATCTATTGTTTCACTGCTGTCACTCGTCCTCACACCGTAACACCGTACACCACTTTGAAGAGCCTGGCTCTGTCTTTTCAGTAACCTCATAGTGGGGATATTCTGTTACTCAAGGTAGTGGTGGTAGTATTCATGTAGTATTTGTAGAATCTGTGCTGATTTCAGATCCTATGTGGTATTGATAACTTTTGTAGGAATATCTTCTGACAGGGGAGTCATTTCCAAGTCAGCAAATCAAGAAGTTCTCTCTTGTTAAGTGCCAGTTTGTTTTTTCATATCATTTTGTCATTTATTTTATGTTCCCCACCACCAGTTTAGACAATGTTTTGGGCCAATGCAGGTTAGGTCTTGTCTCTTTTAAGCCATGTCATTAAGAAAATCTCCTAAAATATGTCCTGTTTCAGAACTGGCTGGGGTTTTGTTTATTTTGTTTTATTGTTTGTTTGATTGTTGGGTTCCTTTAGGGAAGCCTGGAATATTGTAAGCATCATTTTGCTTGCTTAAAGGGATTAAAAAAGTACCAGTTAAGTCATCCTGAAGTGGTTTTGTCAACATTAAAGTCCTGAGCATTTCCCGGAGTATAAAAGGAAAAATACGGGAGTTGGTAGAGTTTGTGAAATCTTTTCATGGCTGTAGGGATGTTGAACTAACAGATATCAGCAAAAGATTCAATCTTTTAAGATCCCGACTGTAAAGCAAAGCTTGCTTGTTAATGGTAATAGGAAATAGAATCATAGAATAGGGTTGGAAAGTACCTTAAGATCATCCAGTTCCAACACCCCTGCCGTGGGCAGGGACACCTCACACTAAACCGTGTCACCCAGGACTCCATCCAGCCTGGCCTTGAACACTGCCACGGATGGAACATTCACAACTTCCTTGGGCAGCCTGTGCCCAGCGCCTCATCACCCTCACAGTAAAGAACTTCTTCCTTAGATCTAACATAAACTTCCCCTGTTTCAGTTTGAACCCATCACCCCTTGTCCTATCATTACAGTCCCTAATGAAGAGTCCCTCCCCAGCATCCTTATAGGCCCCTTTCAGATACTGGAAGGCTGCTCTGAGGTCTCTACTCCAGTGTTCTCAGCCTGTCTTCATACGGGAGTTTCTCCAGCCCCTGATGATCCTCTTGGTCTCCTCTGTACTTGCTCCAACAGATCTATGTCCTTCTGTCGTGGTTTAAGCCCAGCCAGTAAATTAGAACCACTCAGCTGCTCGCTCCCTCCCCCTTTCCTTTCTCCCCCCAGTGGGGAAGGAAGGCGTTACAAAACTACTGCTGCTACTACCACCAGTAATAAAAATGATAAGGGAAATAACAAGGGGAGAGAATACAATTATACTTTCTTACGTTGAGGACACCAGCACTGCACGCAGTGCTCTAAGTGGGGTCTCATGAGAGCAGAGCAGAGGGGCAGGATCACCTCCTTCGACCTGCTACTCACGCTCCTTTTGATGCAGCCCAGTATACGAGCCTACATGAGTTCAAATAGGAGCTGTAGTCCTGCTTTTGACAGAAATCTAGTGCTGCCAGTGAAATCCTGAGAGTGGATATGCGAGTAGGAGTTAGTAGAGCTGAAATATTCAATGAAGTAAATAGAGCAATGTGAATCTCAAGGGCTTTTGACATACAGATTATGCAAGCAAGACTTTGAGAATGTACATTATATTCCTTCTTCCTGTCACACTATCCACCATACTTATCCTTTCTCTATTTTGCCTCTAAAAATCAGCTTGATGAGACTGCACTTAGTTTGAACCTAGTGTGGTTTCAAGAGCAGAACTTCATCTGTGATACTGGAAAAATCTCTCTCCATGGAGAAAACCCTAATGGGAAATCTCTTATTAGCGTATTTCCCAAGGAAAGCTGCCACCTTAGATTGTGTCCCTCCAGGAGAGAAAGACGGCAGTATTCCTTGTGTAAAATGTGTGTGTGCATGTGTATGGTGACACGACACAATGGTTTGTGACAGGTCGTTTTATTCTGAGTCCTTCACATGACAGATAAAATGATTTCTGTAATTATTCTTAGGTATAAGACCCAAAGTCAGTTCTGTTAATGCATGTACTTGGACTGTTTGGCATAAAATACATTTAGGCATCTCACTTAAACATCCCTCTGGAAAAAACTCTGCAAATCAGAAGGGACTGAGTCAATGAACTGCAGCTGTATTGCTTTTAGGCTCAGGAAAAAGGCAAGTATAACTGCCTGATTTTAATTTCAAACGTTTCATTTGCAGTGAAATTTCATCTCAAGGCTTACATAACCAGACTTACTTTTCTTGTAGCTAAATTAGCTCTTGTTTTACTTCTAAGTTAAATTGAGATCATTGCCATTTCATGTTAAGGAGTAGGAGAAAATTTAAGTACTACATACTTGCTTCAGAACAGAAATGCGCATTAGCCATACCAGTGAGAAATACTACTAGTCATTACAAGTCTTCATCACCACTTGTGATTAGAAATAGATGAATAATGTAATTAGACATACTTCTGAGGAAACTGTTGTCTATATAACTGTGCCTTATTTTAAAAGAATTCTTAAGTTTATAATTTGATGGGAATGTAGAATATTGAAAAGAAACCCCAAATCTTTAGTTAGTAAATTAAGAAAAAAAAATGTAGTCTCCTAAAGCTTGGAGAGGCTTTGTTGTGTCTGTATTTGTTGTGTAGTAGTAATGCACACAACATTATGCAGCTTCTGTTATCTATTTAGAGACAATTCTGCTTAATTTGGTGAAGTTTTTTTTTTTTCCTCTTTTTTGAGCATTCCATGTGAATTTTGCCATGTGTTTTGGAGTTTCCAGCTGGGCTGGTTTGTTCTCCTTCCAGGATTAAAGTCAGTTGGTGTATTCCCAGGATTACTGAACGGTTGAACCTACCTCAGTGATATTTTGGGTCTATAGAAAAAGTGTTTTACAGCTTATGTGCTTGAGAGAGGGAATATGTTCCAAAACCATTTGCCAAGTCGCCTATCAAAGACACCAGTGCAGCCAGTGGCTTTATTTCTCAGGAAAGCAAAGAGAGGTGAACGTACATGAGGAGAGATTTTTTTTTTATTGCTTTCTGGGATAATTATTCTATATGTTACTTTAGCAAAGAATGTAATTTCCCTGGGGTACAGTAGGAGTAGTATGAAAAGGACTGGGAGAAATGCATTCCTGATTTAATTTGGTGTAAAATGATGCAATTCTATCAGAAACAGGACTGTATTAGGAGCTCCAAAAGTATCACTTGAGATGGATGTGACTTGATGTGTTTGATTACAGGTAACTCTTGAAAGATTTATTGAAAGAAAAACCTGGGCATTGAGAGAAAGAGGAATTTTTTTACTTCTCGATGAACTGTTCATGCCACAGCAAAGAAGTCGTCATTTTTGCTCTTTGCTCAGGCATACCTTGTAATAGCTTGTCAAAATGATGGGTGACATTACACATAGTCCATGTGCTTGAGACTAAAAGAGTACAGAGGCTTGGAGATAGCACAGGTGTTGCAGTGATCTGGACCCTTCAGAAGAACAAGATACATTTCACTGTTGCTGTCATGAGGAGGACTCTTGAGAGCCTTAAAAAATGCCTAACTTTGGTAGTTAAATTTGTCTGGTGGAAATGTCATTGTTGATGCTGCCTTTGATCTGTTACTGCATTGTATCAAAGTGGTCACCTTCGAATACTCCACACAGATACACTGGGCTTTGCAAAATTCAGATAAAGTGGAGCTTAAATTCATAGTATCTTGTTTTGGTTTGGAAACCAACAGCTCGATAGATGAAATATTGCAAAAGCATATCTTGACAAAAAATTAAGTCTTCTCCAATATTTGGTTAATATTAGAGTGTTTTGCTATTTGAAACCTCCAGATAAGGCAAGTACTTTTGCCAGTTCCCAACCTGAACGTTGGCAGTCCTTAGCCTGTGCCAAGAGCAGGGGTATGGTAGCAAAAAAAGTTTCTGTGTTCCTTCCCCTATATAATCCTGTGGAGACTCTGATTCCAAAAGGCCTCCATTTGCTATGGCTATTGGACAGGTGTGGATTCATTATTAATGAATATGACAGGTATGACAACTAGGATCCATTATGGTAACATATTTGAGATGTGTAAACACTCTTTATAACTGGACTACGGCTATTAATTCATTACACACATAGAACCAGGCAGCCATGGATTAAATAGTATGGTTGGTTTGTTTCTTATTGTGGGGGCCAGATTAGAAATGATGACTGAGAGAAACTGTGCTGGTTCTTAATTCTCCATAAGGTACATTTTTAACTGCATGAGGATATAAACATTTGTTGTTTATATCTGTGGTGTTTTTCTGGCATTCAGTATTCATCGGTTGTATGCTATCAGTCGTGACTGTAGATAATCAAGAATTTGATTTTTATAGAAAATGATAATTCCCTTCCCTTTTATTCTGTTTTTCACTTTCAGCTTCAAACAGCATTTCAGTGCATTTTGCACAGAGAATAATAGATACAGTATCAGAGAAGAAAATTCCATACAATCCAGAAAGAATTTTCTATGTAATACAAGAGGCCACCTGAGTGGAACCATGACTAGGTATCATACAGGAGAACCACGTCTGAGACATTGGCAATGGTCTGAGAAAACATGGGAAGACAGTTTGAAGCTGGTAATGAGAAACAACAAGCTACCTTTATTGTTACCCACTTACTATATTTTCCATCTAATTAAAGATTGTTAAAGTGGATGAATGAGGATTTTTAGTCTTGTTTTTTTGTAGACAGTGTTTCGTCTGAAGGAACAGACTCTTGGAAAGCTTAGCTGTTTAAAACTTCTTTGTCTGAGTTGCTGTATTTGTTGTAGCTTAAAGTTTTTCAGAGGGAAGTGATGCTGTCTGTACTTTATCCTGAATCACCTGAGGCTTTACAGCATCTTGGGCCTGATCAGTCATGGTAAACAATGATTTCATAACTGTTAAAAGACAAAAATCTGCATCATCAGTAGAAGACCCCAGGAGCTTATCAAGGCATCGATGCTTTTATTTTCTCCAGCTAATTTAGGCTGAACTTTTACACATGTAAGTAATTAGCTGCAGGATATGATGCACTGACTTACTTATGAGACTGCTTTCTTTCCCATCTCTGTGATGAAAACCTTGAAAATCTATTAGTGCATGCCTTATGATACCTTTAACCTGTACCGTAACATTGTCTAATCTGAGATCTGATGTCAAAAGCAGTATCTTCCTTAAATGTGAACTTGGGAGTTGATCAACTCTTATCGGTCTTTCCACGTGTAATTCTTTGGATATAGGTCCCATTTCCTTCTATCTGTGATTCAGAGATAAGCTCATCTCCTGCAAGTTAAAGCAGCTTTAAAAAAAAGTAACAAAAAAACCCCTTTTTAAAACAAATAGTTATGTTCTTTTCTATCAATCTGCCTAATAATTATCACTGTTCATTATTAGAACAAATCTGATCAGTGATTTGAACTTGATGATTGAAATTTATATAAATGTTTTCTGGAGGATTCGTCTTTTATATTTAAGGAAGAAAAACCAATTCAGTGTTCCTGCATGTGACAGGTGAAAGGTCTAAGATCTGCTGGAATTAGATGTCGCTCCCAGTTACTATCAATCCTCATTGCTCACTGTCACACTGCAAAAGAACATAGTTAGGTTTTCTGAATTACAGAGTCTTACTGTACAGCCATACACTGACATTTTGCACTGGCATTAACATAAAGCAATCTTATTGCTGGAAAATCCTGCTTCGGTAGTCAAAGTGATGGGATCATGTTCTGAATTCAGTTTTGATGCACTGTATGCTTTTTTAAAGATTTGTATTTTTGTGTCCAAAATTCATGAATGTATTTACAAAAGGTGACTTGTTTTCTCTTCCTCCAGACTAAGAAGAGAATCATGTAATTTGATTTACACAAAGATAGCAGTCAACAAGCTAGTTGAGTTAAAGACTAAGAGCTGTACCATGGTGAGTAAACTGACATCTTCATACAACTGAGTGAAGATTCTGTGGCACATTCCTTCAAATAAGTGGAAATTACAAAGTTGCACTAATTGAATGAAACCTCAAAGAATTAATCTTACAAAAATAGTATTAAAAATGAAACATTTATTACTGTTTCAGTACTTTAGCTAAGGTAGCCCATTTTAGTGCAGACTGGGTTTTGTTGTTTGTTTGATCAACATTCTTACATTTTACTGTCACTTTGTGACATCTAAAGCTGTATATTGTGGTTGTATCATCAAACAGTATCTGTAGGTGAAACTATGAAGCACTTTTGCATACTAAGAAACCTTGTTACTTGACAAGCTTGTATTTGAATATATCATTGCTGCTGTAATTGCAACTATATACTATTGAGTGGCATTTCAGGCATTGATTTTGTAGGGGCATGACTGTCTTCATCTATTCCAGTCACATTCAGCAAAGGGACAAAGCTTGTTCTTGCTAAAATTAGATCAGTTCTCACTGGAGACTGTAATGTGGCTTGCAGTGAGGACGCTCCGTGATACAGCCGATGGCCAAATGGCTGAGAGAGAAGTGCTGCAGGCAGAACAGAATTCTTCCCACGGGGCTCAGCCTCTCAGTGATAGCTGGTAATGCTGCTGAATGTAGGGGATCTAAACACTGCTCCTTTGCTCTTCTGATATGCATATTCACTAGGACTCAAAAAGCAAAACCTGAGCATCTGTAAGTGAATGTGAAAATGCTGAGCTTTGTTCCTGTGAATGCAATCGTTTGGGGGACATTCTGTGCAGAGGAAAAATTAAAAAGGAAACTAACACTTAGGATCTTTTCTTCAAAGTTGTCTCTATAAACTGCTTTACTGAGGCCTTGTGCCTGTATCCATTCTGCACAATTAGGTAACCTGAAGCTCTAAGAAAGAAACTGATTTTAAGGGGCATGATTCAGCCTCTATTCAAGGAAAGGAGGAATTTTCACCTGACATAGAAGACATTCAGCTGGCAGAGGTGAATAGTTGATGGAGGGAAAATTTAGAACCGTATCACTAGGGAAGTGATACATAAGTATGGGTAAACTCACAAATTTAATGCATACTGTACATTGGTTAATGTTGTGTTACTGAAGGTATTTATCTTTGATTCTATTCCTGCACAGTATAGCAAAATTACTTGTCTCTTCCATGTACAAATCTGCTTTGATATAACTTGTAAAACTATTAGACCTGAAGAAACTACTCAATCACATAATTTGAGTTTAAAGTTATTTTAAATGGTGGCAAACATTTTCCATATTACTCAATTAGTAAGGAATAGAAAAGTATTTTCAGAATCAGTGCTAGTGAAATAATTTTCTAATTTTACTTAACACAAAGGAAACACTGTGAACAGAACATTTTGCTCCTCTGCATTTGTTCATGGATGGTTCATTAAAGAAGTCTGATAGGTAAATCACACTTTATCTTTTGTATGTGTACTCTGATTCCTGCAGAAATAAATATAGCTTTCCTGCTAACGTGCTGTACAGTGACAGCTCTAAAATTTACAAGTGTGCCTGAGTGTAGAAGGGCGCATATCCTGAAGCAGGACTATGTTGCTTTGTATTATCTTCTGGAAGCACTGCCAGGAAGAAGCATTGGGGGCAGGTTTGGGTAAGGAGGATGGAGCAGAAGTGAGCAGATTCTAGCCAGGGCAGGGATCTACCATAGGGCATTGCGCAGCTGCTGTTCAGTCTTTCACCACTGTCTTCTTTACATGGCAATCCCTGAGAGCTGGAAAAGTGTTTCTTGCCAGAGCTGGGCAAGAGTTTCCTGCCAAAGCTGGGCATTGTCTGTTGAGTGTACTGTGGTCATTTGTTTAGTCATTGTCTTCATACCACTGCTTCTAACTTCACCTCCAAGCCTAGTACTACCTAGTGCTACCACTCTTCCTTCCTTCCCTCCCAGGGGCTCCCTGTTGATGTGCCTCCCTGCTTAGATACATTCCACCTCTATCCAGACATCCTTAATCAAAAACTATGCTTTTGTAGGTCATGTGTATAGCATGCTGAAGCAGGCTTATAAAAAAAGTGTTTTGGAGGAGCTGCTGTTCCACCTAAACTGTTCTGTGCAGTTAAACATATATCTATAGACCGATGAAAAATCACCCTGGATCAGATTTCTGTGCAGGCTAAAATGCAGCAGCTAACTAGGCTGAATTTGTATAGTGGAATAAAGGGAAATGCAGTCATCTGAAAATTATTTGATGTGCCTGGTAACAGATTTTATAGATGATAAAATACCTTAAGGATCTCTTGATACTTGCACAGAAAGAATGCTAAACCCAGTGAGATTTCCCTGCTTAAATAATTCTGAAATAATATACTTGTGGGTAGCAAGAAAAATAAATCAATATTGTGATATGCCTACGTAAAACTTTCAGACTAGTCCAATACATGCTAGTTAACTCCCTAGAGCTATTATTGAAACATGGGTTGAGGAGAAGAAATGATTAAGACTAATTTCTGTATAGTATTTGTATGGAATAGGTTTGTCACATTAGATTAAAGGGAAAATAAGCAAAACAGCAGAACAAATGTCCTTACTGATTGGACTGATTTTTTTTTTCCTGTTTAATGCCAATACACGCTATTTGTTCCATAGGGTTCCCTGGTTTTCACAGGATTCAAATCTGATAAAACAGTCTACTCTCCCTGCATGACTTGATTTTAGGTCTTCATTGAGGTCACTGGATGCCTTAGTAAACATGACTTGTGTACACATTGCTATGCATAAAATTAGGGCCATACTGTGCCAAATTAATATATCCAAAGCACAAATGAGAATGCTCTGTCAATAAAGAGCACAAAGGAGGAGAGGTATCTAGGGCAAGATATAAATACCACAGGATAATCCCCTTAAGAGGAAGGCCCATTTCCATTTTCTGGTGAGCATTTTCAAGCTGTGAGTAATGATGGCAGGAAATGACTATTTCTTAATTCTCCATGAATTAAAACTCAGGCTTGAAGCTGCAAAGGACTTTATAGCATAGTAGGTTTTGTTCCTCAATAGTTGTAGTGGACTACAGAGGGCTTGTCAGTAACAATTATGTATATATATGTATAGTTTTGTATACCTGTCTTGTTATTATATGTGTATGTATAATATGTATGTATGCTGTACAAATGTATAGCTCTGGAGTCTTCAGTACATGAAAGACATGGACCTGTTGGAGAGTGGCCAGGGAAGGGCCACAATAATGATCAGATAGATGGACCACCTCTCCTAAGAGGAAAGGCTCTCTCAGCTGCGGTCATTGAGCCTGGAGAAGAGAAGGCTGTGGCAAGACCTTATTGCGGCCTTTCAGTTCTTAAAAAGGGCCTATAAGAAAGATGGGGAGAGGCTTTTCAGCAGGGCCTGTTGCAGTAGGATGAAGGGTGATGGGTTTAAACTAAAAGAGGAAGATTCAGGCTGGACATGAGGAAAAAATGCTTTACAATGAGGGTGGTAAAACACTGGCACAGGATGCCCAAAAGAGGTGGAAGCTGGAGACATTCAAGGCCAGGCTGGATGTGGTTCTGGGAGACCTCTCTAGGTGAAGATGGCTCATTGCAGGATGTTGGACTAGATGAGCTTTGGATGTCCCTTCTAACCCAAACCATTCTGTGATTCTGTGATTCTGCATACTTAGTATATGCATGTGGATTTATATTATAGGTGTGTAATGATACGTGCGTACAGTTGTATAGGTATATATGCATGTGTGTGAGAGAAGTCAAGATGTTTTTTAAGCTCTGTGGAAGAAATATAAGCTAGTGCTATTATTTCCAGTAAGTGTCCTTTGGGAAGTATCGTTAAGCATTATTGTTGATGAGTAATAACCCTTTTCAATGTTTGCTCTTCAAGCAAAGGCATGAGACTTGTTAGAGTTATTAAATTCTTCCTCTGTTCTTTATTTTCTCCCTGATGTTGTGTTGTCTCATCCAGATAGCTTTGAACTGGTGCTTTCTGAATGCATTCTCACTGTCAGCTCAGCTCAGAGGTTTCGTATTTTTCTGGCAATGATGCCTAAAATGAGCCAAGCACCTTGTGACAGAGCATGCTGCCAGCATAACAGATGGATGTGATTGTTGGCAACTAAGAAGCCTTATGAAACATCGATATGAAATGGTTAGACAGCATTTTTGATTCAAAGATATTTGTTAGATGCTCTGGGTTTATGCACATGATGGAGCATAATCTAATCAGGTTGACTGAGTTATTTTAAATTGTAAACTATAATTCTTAAGCATATAGCTTGAGTGTTACTTGCATAACCTTGAACTGTTATATTTTTGTGTCTTCAAGGTTTATGTTTAGTTTGCGCTGAAACTTCCATCTTAGAGAGTAAGGGCAGAGGACTAATACCTGTGCTGGCTTCTTAGATGGTAATGTGTATAGTATGATGTCAGTATTGTGTCATATATCCTGCTCCTTTTCACACATCTGTATTTTTACAGACACATCTTTACACACATCTGATCATTGTTGAATTCGTTGCAGGGATTAATTTATACTTGTATTTTAATGTCATATATATTGCTGTGTTTCAAGTTGTATTCTTTTATTGTAGCTAATTTAATTATGCCAAAATAAGGTGACATTTCTGAGATACAACTGACCTACTGCTATTTTTCCCTCCTTTCCTGCTCCACATGGAGGGAAAATATTAACATGTACAAAAACCAGTGATAGCTAGGGTTTTGGAATATCCCACTGCATGCATATCTGTACCTGAGTCCACAATTATCTTTGATACGAAGGCACTAACTCACTCCTGTCAAACCATACTGGTTTTCATTCAGGTTTCCTGATTCTAAATCAGTGAAGTGCTTTAAAATACTTACCTTCAAAGATGAGCAGTAGACTTCCTTCTTTGAAAATGGTTGGTTGTCTATCTCGTTGAGTGGAGAATACTTGGGATCCTCTGGTTCATTGTATCTGCTCAGCATGATCCCCATAAACCAGATCCTGCCCTTTCTTATTAGATGTTATTCTTTGTTAATTCTTAGAGAGCTTACTGTATCGGGGGGTGGGGGTGGGGGTGCTGGTATGTGGAAACTTGTGGTGTGTAATTTGTTTTCATGTAGCGTTCACATCCAGATAAATGAAAGACAATGTTTGCTTTGAGGAATGGAAACAAGGTGTTCTAGGAAAAAAAATAAATCACAGCTTATAAAATCAGTGTGATATGTTGAATTAGCGCATTAAAGCGAGCATGTTAATAATTTAAGCCAAAAACCAAATATTTCTACTTCAAATATAAAATTTGTGTCTGAGAGAGATTTTTTTATTTTTTTTCCTCCCTACATCCTGAGATAGTTTCATTTCAGGCTGCATTATCCTCTGAAATCCGATGTACTATTAATAGAGATGGGAAAGCTAGTATATGGCAAGTAGAAGCATCATTCAAGGCAGGCAGTTCTGCATCCTTATCGTAAATATGCTTGAAATGACAATAGAGAATGTGCAGGAGGACTTTAATGGCGTTTCCTAGTGAATACTTAGTGACCTTGGTCTTAAAGTTCAAGAAGGCTTCTGAGTTTGCATTTATTCTAGTTCTCAAGCATACTTAAGGATACCTGGAGATAAAAAAATCACAAATCCTTAAGACTATATGAATATAAAGTAAAAAGAGAAAGGAGATCATTTATAATGCAGTTTCTGATTTTAAAACATAACAATGTATGCATTTTATGTCTATCCAAAGTGGCAGATTCTAAGATGAAATAGTAGCAAAACTTCACCAGTGTCCATGTAGCCATGCAGATTTATTAGACTCTTGCCTATTCAATGAAGTCCAAATCTAGGATTTTTTATTATTATTTTTTTTTATTTTATTACACTTAAACCATCATGAAACCACATCATAATCACGTTTTGTTACTAAATGCCCAGTCTGTCCCTCTTCTTCAAATACACAGAGAATATGGTCTGGGGACAGAGGGGCACCCTCAAACTGAGGAATTAATCACAATACATATAAATGCACACATTTAGATACTAAGCACACTGGAAAAGAGCAAGGGGGATTGCTAGGAAGAAAATTCAACCTGTGCATTTCCAGGGCTAACTACCATTATTAAGCATAGGCACCTGCACTGAGATGTGGGATTAGGTATTGGGTAGTTTGAAGAGTCAGGAAAACCTGTAATTGCAGGCTTTAGGTGCAGTATGCCCGCTGTTGAAATTATAGGCATCTTTTGGGAATTCAAAGCAAGGCTTTCAGGCTTGTTCCTTGGCAATTGCCTTCTGAATGAGTTTCTGCAGCAAAATACCTCGACTACATTTCAGCTGTAACTCTTTTCAGTGCTGCTCAATGTACTCAGGATCTTCAGGTGCACTGTGACAGCATATACTCCCTCTCTTCCTGAAATGATTTGATTTCGTTTCAAGAAAAGCAGCAGATCAAGGCAGGTTGAAGTGTGGTGTTCCTGTTTGGAAGTGGCAGAGTAACATGTTAGTATTGGCATGCAGCATATGTGTCATGGGTGCTGGTACAGAAGGAGATTGTGGAAGTAAATAAAATTTAAAGGAAAGGGGAGGAGAGAGAAAACAGATAACTGGGTTTACTACTTCTGAGTTGAAACCATTTGCTTTTAGGACTCCCAATTGTGTGAATCATGTTAGTATCTGCTAAACCTCAATCACAGTAATAGTGCCTTTGATTTCAGTGTAATTTTTGATTGCATGAGTAAAGTTAAGGATGTGCAAGAATGTGCAAAAGTAAAATAAAAGTAGGCACGATGATAATATATTTATACTCTCTCACCCAGTTATATCGTAATGCTGCATGTCCAAGTGAAATAACACAGGGGAACAGCATGTTAGTGCTAACATGTTTCTAATTCAGGCTGCATTCGGAAGGCAAGTCTTTCTGTAATTGCACTGGCTCTGTTTTCTAAACCACCTGTGTCTCTAGTTGTGCTTATTTCAGGAAATAAAGCTTATGTTGGACAGGAAGTAATCCGAAATCTCATGAAATATTCTCAGTGTCAGTGAGCATTTAGGACAAAGGCAAAAATAGGTATTTTGAAAAAAATACAAGTGCAACTGCAGGAGAAGTGTAATATTTACATTGGGCAGGGCTTTTACATTAGAAAATCTGTCACATAGTTGAGTTTTTCTGTGACATACCAGCTACTTTTATTTTATATTATTTTAATTTTTATATTTTTTTATATTTTTATATTATTTTAATATTAATATATTTTACATTATTTTAATTATTCCAACATACTTCTTTCAGCAAAGGCTATATCCTCCCTTCTGGTCATGCCTGCAGTTTCTGCTACCATCAGTGGAAAGTCTGCCCAAAATTACAGATTTCTTGTGCTTTAGGGCTTAACCAAAAGCTTGACAGTAGGAGAGGTTGCTGCTTAGCATGCTGTCTGGTATTATCTCATCACTTTTGTGTGTCCTGCATCAGTTTCTCTCAGCCTTTCTCGTTTCTGTTGAGACATTCCTAAAAGAGACAGTCACTGGGAAGTGGGCTGTTCTAACACCTCACTTTTGGGTATAGTGAGAGGCTTATCAGCTCCTTGAACAGAGCATAGGTGAGCAAATGCCTTACGGTGGAGTACCAACCACATCACCACCAGACTTCCCTCTGAGAGACACTGGGGGATGCTGCTTATACTGGGAAACTTCACAGGGCTTCATGTCTCTGAGGCCCTGAACTCTTTATGGCACCCCAGGCGCTAATGCAGCCAGTAAAACTAGATCCTCATGTGTTCACTGGTCTCCATCTCCTCTCCTCTTACATCTGTGTTCTGGTTTCCACGTATCAAGGTCAGATGGAAGTCATGGTGCCCTTACACCAGGAGCAGCCCCTCAGTGTGCATCTGCAGGTCACTTTCTAAATGTTAAAGTCTTTGTTGATAGAGATAAAATCTCACTTTTGATCCCCTAGGGATTGATAGATAACCTGAACTTTGTCCCGAGGAACCCAAGCACGGCTATCCTTTTGTGAAATGGTCACTATGATATTATAGTAATGATTTGTGATAGGAGAGGCCCAGGTTCATTTTTGAGTTTTGACCAAAGATGTTCATTTTCCTGGCATGACCTAACCATCATAATGGGATAGAGAGAAAGCAGCAAGGAAGAGGGTGAGGCGTCTTTCATGCTGTTGAAATTGTTCCCCAAATAGTGGTACATTTGTACAACAAAACAATTAAAAGCCAGTTTTTCAGTAAAGAAGGGAAAAAAACCACCTTTTCAACACAGGAAACCACCATTTTTAGAAATGCTTCTAAGCATGTTTAATCCTTTCATATCCTTTGGAACAGCATTATGAAAAGGAATTCGAACCAGGAACAGCTTCTGAAAATTAGTTGAAGCTCAGCATGTATGTGCAAAGCTGCTGAGCAGTGCTACTGAAACTGAGTTACATTTTGGTATTCAAATCTTTGGAGACCTGTATAGTGAAAACCTGATGTTTCTTTCAAGCATGAGTACGTTCAGCATTCAGTGAAACTTCAGTAGATATTTCGGGATAATTTAGGAGGTGGGCTTCCAGTTTTTACATTAATATTTCTGCAAATGCTTTTCTTGAGCTCTTCCCCTCAGTTGTTTTGGGCTTTTTTCAAGTAACTTCTTGTCACACATTATATTGTGCACCTTTATAACCCCCTATGACTGTCGTTCTGAAGCTTACTCCAAAAAAAAAGAGTTAAAAAGTAGTTATAGCAACAGCAGTGCCTGTAAGGACACTGAGATCCACACTGTTCTGGAAAGTATTGTCAAGCAGTGGGGTCACTGGCTAGTGTCAGAGATATTATGGATCTAATAGTCACAGTCAGTGCATGTCTGGGAGATGCAGAGTTAGTGCTCCTCACTATTAGCCCTTCAGTGCATCAGAAGCCTGTAGGGAATGAGGCTGAGAAAGTCACAGCTTCATTTCTCACTAGTTTAATGAAGTGAGTGGTAGACTTTGAAAGAGACCACTTGATTCATTTCTTGGCAGGAGCCATTGCAGAATTCCTCATTAGGATGTCTCTTTCAGTCTCTTCTGAATTGTGGTGATCAAACAAAGCCTGTCCAGGATTGGAAAGAAATCTATTTTTAAATGTGTTTAGGACAGAATAGAGAAGATTTTTATTATTATTATTTTTTTCAAAAAAAGAAAAAAAAAAAAGGAGGGGAAGGGAGGAATCTGGTAAAGTTACACAGGATGGGATAAAATAAGATCCAGATAAAAGCTTTGCTTGTATTAGGTCCAGATTAGCTTCTATTATGTGGGAGATTCTAGTTAGATCAAATGGAAGGTTTCTCTGTAGGGATGCAAAACTGCTAGCACCAGGTTTATAATATGAATGCTCACAAAAATACTGTGAACGGTTTCTTTTCCACTGTGTTTCTCCACCACTTAGGGGAGAAAAGGGGAATCCTGAGGTAATTCTAAAAAGCTTTTGCAAATAATTTCCAGTGTTTATCTAAAATTTAATGGGCTGCTGTCCTGGGTTCAGCTGTAGCAGTTGTTTTTCTCCTTAGTAGCTGGTGCAGTCCACAGGCTGACTGGCTACCAAAGTGTAGAAAAGTCATACAAGAATTCAGTCATCAGTGTATTCCTGTATTCCTCTTGCCTAAGGGCACCTACCTTCCTCATCTACACATTGTTAAAAACAAAAAGGGTGGGTTGAATGTATCTGCAGCTCTTACTGATATTGCCTTCTAAAAGGCATTTTTGAAGTATTTTTACTTTACTTACACAACTTTTCATCATTGTTTCTTTTTTTTTTTTTCAATTGAGATTGTTCTGTTTTCTAAAGGCAGATTTATTAAGAGATACAGAGCGTTTGGCTGGAAGACTGTACTGGGGCCAAGAGAGAAGAATTGAAGATTCTGTATAGTGACCTTTTAGACTACTTTTCCACTGCGAACAATTCCCAGTGAAGTGAAGACATTTAAATAGGGCAAATTTATCTTCTTCTTTTGGTTGTTCTTTCTCAGAAGGTGTCATTTAACTGATCTGTTTGATTTCATATAAAAAGTAGCAAAAATATCAAAACAAGAATGGCATCGTGTATCTCTAAGAAGGATGTAATGGAAAAAAGGCAGAGGTATCTCGTATTAAAAGAAATGCTATTTTTGGGGTGTAATTTTCTAAACCTGTTATATTTTTAGTTATTGATTCACCCAAAAGGCAGTGTAATATCTCAGTTGCTCTGTAACCCCTTCATGAGAAAGCAAATGTCTTAGTCAGAGGTAATTGTTTTCTGACTTATGATTCATAGAATCATAGAATAGTTAGGATTGGAAAGGACCTTAAGATCATCCAGTTCCAACCCCCCTGCCATGGGCAGGG
>JANHGB010024533.1:23175-38344 GCA_026283785.1 Coracopsis vasa | reverse complement strand
AACAAAAACAAAAAACCAACCAAACAAAAAAAGCCCTAAAACAAACAACAAAACCCCCTACAAATAAACCCAATAAAACAAAACCAAAAAAGAGAAAAAAAAAAAAACAAAAGAACAAAATCAAAAAAAAAAACCCAAAAATAAAAAAAAGCCCACACCCCACAAAAACCAAACCCACCACAATAAAACCCACCCAAACCAAAACACAAACAAAAAAACCCCAAATCACACCCTTCCACCGCCCACCCAAAAAAACCCCAAACAACCCAAAAACCAGTCTAAAGAGTTAGTCATTAACTTTTCAAAATACAGTGGACAAACACAATGACTAATAAATACCTGGGTAAGCACGCTACTAGCTGTCCATTTTCTGAACTATTTCATTTATAATTATATTTTATTTATAATATAAGATGCTTCAGCATAGAAGGCTCAGTCATTGAAAGGACAGAAATTGAAGGAACATAAGTTTCATTAGGACCAGAAAGACAAATTCCATAATATCAGTATGTCTATAACAGACAAGACATTTAGATTCATCAATAATTGAAATCAAGTGCCCCCGATTCTGCAATACCAGTCTTCGACCTTTACCAGGAAGAAAGCCATTAACAGCAGAAAGGCAACTTAACATCATGTGCTTATGCATTAGTGTTGTCCACCTTAATTGACTAACCTAAGATTAAAAAGCAGCTTTTATAGAGTAAGCATGTGTAAAGGAAGTAAGAGTAAAACCATACTTTTTTTTTTTTTTTCTTTGGCATGAAAGCACAGAAGATTTATATTTGAAAATAGAGCCAAATGGGTTAAATGAAGCTTCGGTATTTAAATGCTTGTAATTCCTTTGCACTGCAGAACAGCTTTTAGAATAGAGGAACAGCACGTCTAGCATTAAAAATCCCCTAGAGAATCATAAGTTACAGTGTCAAGGAAGAGTGAAAACAATTTGAAAAAACCCTCAATCATTCATTTAATAATCATACAATTTTTATACTATTCACCTATCATTGTGCTTGAACTGAGTCCGTATCATTTATCAAATAGCAGCAAGAGCCTGTAAAGCTTTCTGGCTGCCTTTGGATTTAGTCAAAATGAATGCAAACAATCACGTGGGATTCAGCCAAGCAATGACGTTAAATTCTGCTCTGTCAGAAGACAGCATCTGTCAAAGCCCACATTTAAACTGCTGCCTGCCTGTGCAGCAGCTGAAGAACTACGGAATGGATTTTATAGACCAGAATCCTCAGTTAAAACAGCTCAAAATCGTTTCTATTACTGCCTAGCAACAATGAAGGAAGGAATAGAGGGAAATCCTATTACTGAAGGCGATTGAAGCACTACGCACTAGCACTCCCTGCTAATATTACCATTAGAAATATGGATACTGAGGAGAAGAGAACACAGCACTGCATTGTCCGACAAGGGAAACACCAGATGTAAAATCTCCAGCACATTGGCCGTGAATGCCGGAGAGCCCCGATAGGAACAGAAACGAGAACTACTGTCCTTTTGTTTGAAGGATGAACAAAAAGCCCCAAGACAAGGACAACACTTATGAACAAGGAAGGTAACACAGCAACGGGCAGACAGATGGACAGACTGGATACTGTGAAAAGCAATCGCAGGAAGCAGACTGTTGGGGGATGTGCGCATGTTCGATAGCATCTTTTTTGCTGAAGTGATGGCGTGCCAAAACTATTTTCTGTGGGTATAATCCTCGCACCATAAATGGCCTGACCAAGGAAGGTATGTCAAATCCTTGTATGTGATATTCGCTTGATTGTCTGTTACCTCTTCAGCCATTGCAGATAACAATCATTCCTAATTTGCAGAGCCCTGAGATAACATGTCTCTGAACAGGGAGAAAGAATGCTAGCAGGTTTTCCTCTCCCACAGCACAATGTCACTACCCTATACCTACTAAATGCATCGCTTACTGTCTGCACAAGGCTGGTGTGGCTGAAGAGGAGAGATTAGAGGGATAATGTAGCTACTGTAATGATTGCTTTTAACTGAGAAATTAAAAACTCAAACCCCTCCAATACAGAAAAACCAGTTAGAAATCCCTTCAAACTAGGTCAGAATTAATCCTTATCTGAAGTAATCTTAAAGCACTGGTAAAATGGCCATGATGTGACATACGGAGAGCACTGAACCATCAAAACAGACAATGCAGTCAAATTTCATTATCTTAAAAGTACCTTCAGACCTTTTTACACTTGATACCCCACGCCCCCCCAACATAAGCAAAATATAATCAGGCTAATATTGGCCAAGCACAAACTGGGAGCATGGAAAAGACTGAAAATGATTTAAACCATCAGCAGTGCAATCAGGCACCACATTTTACAAGTAACATCAGGCTCCCCTGACATCCCAAAAGGAAACCTTCAAACACTATACTCTCAAAATGGTAAGCACGTAACTTGTCTCTTGCCATCATTACAGTTTCTGTTTAACATGAAAATACTGACTGTTTGACTTGGATTATAAAATTACATTCCATCTAACTGCTGTTCTTTTCTATTTATTGTTGAAATTTAAATATTTCTTCACTGCTGGCAAACAAACAAGATGAATATTTGCAATACAAATTCAAGACCTAAATCTATAGCAATTTAATACACCACAGAAAGTGCTTATCTGGAGAATCTACCAATAAGCTATAATAAATCATTAGATGTCAATAAAAATGTGCTTTCTTTGCCCAAGGCAATGCTAACATGCAATAGAACAACTGCAACTAGAAAGAGTTCACATACCTAAGGATGCAGCACGCAACAGTCACTGGTTTCAGATCACTTTTAAGATATTTAGAAAATCAAGTCACTTTTCAGAACTTATAAACCAAACAAAAAATCTCACCATAGGCAATACTGCTGGAGAAGCATGCTTAGCCAGTGGTGCAACTTCCTTATCTGGCGTTTTAAAAACCTGCACATCAAACCTTACCCCGAGTACTGTTTTGTGCAAAAGATTAATGCAGTTTGTAAGTAAACTCAGGCACATTACGTGAGGCTTAATATACAACTGCTGCTGTTTATCAAAATACTGACTCCGGCTGCCTTCTGAACTCTTCTCTCTAATTAAAGAGTTTGCCCACACAGCTAATCAAAATATGAAAATCCAGGACGTGTGAATAGGAAGTCAAATGCTTCAATCTGCAAAGCTATAATTATAGAGCAGAATTCAAAGTACCAGGAACCAAAACACCAGCAGAGCACAGACCGCAAATAAAAATTCAAGAGGCATTCAGAGTTTATATATTTGGCATTTGATAATGCATCACTGACTGCACAGTCAAGTGCCAAAAATGAAGTATAACTATTATAGATCATATCTTCAAACTGCAGAGTTGCCTGCAACAACACACTTTCAGAGGACAAGGTAATTGTGTAGAGACCTTTTGCTATACTTAGGTTTTCTTATCTACTGCCAATGGCTGGTGCCTGTTCATAAGCTTGCTGTGAAACTGAATTTTAAAGATTTGGGCAAAAGCAATAATGCTCTAACCCTAAGTAGTCCAAGAGAGTAATATTTTTATAGTATTATTTGATGTTGCTTTTTATAATGACAGTTATTTACATTATTTTAAAACAATGCATCCTAGCTTGTACTATGTTTTCAAAGGTTTCAAATAGCTGTTGCTGTGTTTCAAACACCTCATACCCGCTGTATATTTTGAAATGTTTTACACCTGAATTATTAAAAAGAAAACAAAGTTATTTAGTTTTTTTCAGTCAATATTTTTTATGGAACTGAGAAAGACGTAGTTGCTTCCCCTACCCATACAATGCCTTTTTTAAGGGCAAACAGATACTGAGGATTTTCCATGAAGCTCCCACCTTGAAAAATCAAGGAAATACATGAGACCTGACTCCCTCTAAATTTCTTATGATTCCTGCTTTGTTCCTCATTGTAAAACTTACTTTAATGTGCACAATGTGAGCATGCTTCCTTAAAAAAAAAAAAAAAGACAAAAAAAGTATTTCAGCAATTACAACTGCCTTTTCTGAGACACTTCTTCAGTGCATCATGGAAAGACAGCACCTGAAATTAGTTTTCAGTTTACACAAATATTTACATAACTGTATGAAAGTAGGTGCACACCAGAACAGTGCCTCAATTAAAAATTAAACACAGATCAGTAGCGTAGGGCAGATTTAGAAGTGGAACAATTCAGTGTGACAAAAGTAATCTGAATTCCAGCTGCTACACCACATTTGTGAAATTCTGGATTTTATTTCCTTCCTAAACTGCACATGCATGCAATGAAATGATAATTAATCAAATATTCTTACTGTTGTCTTCCAAACTGGTATAAAAACAATTAATTTCCTTGAGATCTAGGGTACCCTTTGAAGTGGCATTTGTGTTTGCTTATACAGAAATATTCTTCTCAAATAGCTGAGTGTTCATTTAAAACTCACTGCACACTGCAGAGAAACTCAAAATTATTAGTTTTGACAGCAAGCTTTAATTTTCTGAGCATGCAAATGCAGGTTCAAGTGGTCAAATAAACATACGTCTTTTACGTTTGGGACTTAATTTCTTTTACATAAGGATAATGTCCAAGTCAAAGCAGCTTAAAAAAAGAGTAGCGTGGAATGTTAGGTTAATGCTCAAGCTATACATGTTTAACAGCTGTACACTGGAAAGTAATTTTTAGAAAGGCAGCTCAGTCTCTGGTATGTGGCATCTGTCCCAAAAAGTTTAAAAAAGAAACGATAATAGATTAAAAAAAAGAAATATCAGAAATACTTTCAGTGAGCTTAAAACCAAAATTCAGGACTGCTGTGTAACAGCACAATGACAGGGAAGAGCTTAATAGGCAAATATTTGCTGTTTCAGAAGCAGAATTAAAGAGCAGTGTCACCTTTTCAGATACGTATACATTGTCATAAACCACAGTTAAAATCCGCACTTACTTGCTCCTCCTAGTGGAAGTTAGTATGAAAGAATTCTGATTCAGTGCAGCACTACTTTCCCCTTAATTCCAAATCCTGCCAATGAGGCACCTTCTGCGAATACGTTATTTTGTTTATATACAAACTAACATACAGTAATTAAAATAAACCCTAGTTATACATCTTTCACTACCCTTTTAAAATACAAATTTTCCCCTACGTGAGCCAGGCAGATTGAATGTTACATCACATACAATTTTGTACTATATTATTCAACTGCCATCTCATCTTAAATTACTTCTTTACAATGTAAAATCCTGTAATTTCCCACCTAACATGTCAATTATTTTTTTAAATACAGAAATTAATCCTAATATTGGTTTTAGAAGATAGCAAAGCAATTAATAAATTACACATTTTTATGAGAAATAGCATTTTCTGTAGACTCCAGTTCAACTGTCATCCTTTCTCCTATACAAAACCCTAGGGCCCAGAAATAAATGAAAGCAAATTGAAAATCATAAACGAATTGCTACTGTGCAGTGAAAGGTTCATTTACGAGATGATGTGATCAGCTTTTAATATGCAGCATCATGAAGCTGCCATATTGACTCTGCTCTTGAATATGAAAAGAAAAAAAAATTATGAGAAAATGAAGCACATGCTACTTTGGCACTTTCTCCTACGGTTCCAGCTGCTGGTAACAATACTTGAAATATCCATACAATCCCAGAAGCATGGTAGTTACATACACATTTATAGATGGACAAAATAAAACCTGAAAACCAAACTCAAACTAAAAATCATTTTCATCAGATAGTCTGCCAGAAACTTAGTGCTGTGCAATTTCATTTTCAGTTAATATGAACATTTACACAAGATATCTGCCTACAGTTTCATTTTAATTCAGCTGCATCTGAGCCTGGCACAATGGACAAGTGTTCCATTCAATATTTTCTTTCAATGTGCAGTAGAAGGTTAAAGGTGCCTGAAAGGTGACAGAAAATGTTATCCTGCATTACCATCTGAGGGCTGTGCAGTGAGGTTACTGGACCCTGAAAATTAATTTTGACAGGTGCATCTTCTCATTGACTTTCTGAACACAGTCAGGGCCGGTGGAAACACACCAAGTGGTGTACTGTGACTAACACAACTCTGCCATAATCAACCTTGCGCCGTCTGTCCCACCACCAATACATGACCATTTTACAAAAAGGGTTTTTAAACTCTGAGCTGTACCAGCCTCTGCATGGTAAATCAATTTTAATTAATGCCAATAAACCTTCCATCTGCTATCAAGGCCTTTTCATTCAGTCCTTCTCAAACACTGTACAAGGATTTCACAATCAGTACACATGAAGCTATTTATGTGCACTTCAAACTTTTTCAGCTTATTTTTCCCCCACTTTTAAACTTTGGTACCCAGGACATTTGTCAAAATTTTTACCATGAAAAAATATCAAAAGCTAGTAAATCTACTTAAATCATAACCAAGGTTTACTTTCAGCCTAAATCAAACCTTGGTTTTATTTACATGGTCTGTTGTTTTCAAAAGAGTTGAACTCAATTTTCTAGCTAGGTTCTCATTGTAATCTTTTATGAGTGTATAAAATTAAAGATCTCTGATATTTTATTTTTTAATCTTTGCAGTGTGAGCCATTTGCAGACAATTACTCACCAGGAACAAAAGAAGATGAATACCAAAGAATAGCAGTGGATTCAAACAGGATCAGAAAAGCATTTTGCTTGGCCATTGTCTCATATCCCATCACTGGATTTTTACAACATGCTTCAGTGGAGAAGACGACACTGCTGCTTTGCAAAGATGACCTGGAATACCAAAAGGTCTCTATTTCGCACCCATCTCATTGGCCTGATCTCTCTCGTATTTCTTTTTGCTATGTTTCTGTTCTTTAATCATCACGACTGGCTACCAGGCAGGGCTGGATTCAAAGAAAACCCCATGGCTTACACTATACGAGGATTTAGATCTACAAAAATCGAGACAAACCACAGCTCTCTAAGGAACGTGTGGAAAGATGCCATACCTCAGACGCTCAGGCCTCAAACCGTCACCAACTCCAACAACACTGATCTGTCACTGCAAGGAGTAACTGGTTTGGAAAATACCCTCAGTGCCAATGGAAGTATATACAACAAGAAAGGTACTGGGCATCCAACTTCCTACCATTTCAAATACATCATAAATGAGCCTGAGAAGTGCCAGGAGAAGACTCCTTTTCTAATATTGCTCATTGCTGCAGAGCCAGGCCAGGTGGAAGCTAGACAAGCTATTCGACAAACCTGGGGTAATGAAAGCCTCACCCCTGGCATCCAAATTGTTCGTATTTTTTTGCTGGGCTTAAGCATCAAGGTAAATGGATACCTCCAGCGTACCATACTAGAGGAAAGCAGACAGTACCACGATATCATTCAACAAGAATACTTAGACACCTACTATAATTTAACCATTAAAACTCTGATGGGAATGAACTGGGTTGCATCTTACTGTCCACATGTTCCATATGTTATGAAAACTGACAGTGATATGTTTGTCAATACTGAGTATTTAATACATAAGCTTCTGAAACCAGAACTTCCTCCAAGGCACAAGTATTTTACAGGTTATTTAATGAGAGGTTACGCACCTAATAGGAACAAGGATAGTAAGTGGTATATGCCACCTGATTTGTATCCAAGTGAACGCTATCCTGTATTCTGCTCCGGAACTGGTTATGTTTTCTCTGGAGATTTAGCAGAAAAAATCTTTAAAGTCTCCTTAAGCATCAGACGTTTACATTTAGAGGATGTATATGTGGGGATCTGTCTTGCAAAGCTGCGAATTGACCCTATGCCTCCACCCAATGAGTTCGTCTTCAATCACTGGCGAGTTTCTTACTCCAGCTGTAAATATAGCCACCTAATTACCTCCCATCAGTTCCAACCTAGTGAACTGATCAAATACTGGAACCACTTACAACAAAATAAGCACAATGCCTGCGCCAATGCAGCGAAAGAAAAAGCAGGCAGGTATCGCCATCGTAAACTGCACTAGAAGGACAACGCTCCCTCTGTCAGATGTACTCCATGTGCAATTTGTAAATACTGCTGAAGGCATGTATTGTGAAAATGGATGAGCTTAATGGGACAGCCTTTAGTTGATCCCCATCACAGTGGAGTCTGAAAATTATTTTTTTAAGTTAAAAAAGTATAGCTCTTGATAACCTAATATTATGAAACTATAACCAAAAGGTTTTCCCAGCAAAATTGAGGAAAAATGAAGATGGTATATAAGGACCTTTGTGTTAATGTGCAATAATAAGCATGCACACTTTGGTGGTACAATTGCTGATTTATGTGCCAATAAAATATAATTGAGCATATTTTCCACACTAAAATTTTATTTAAAAAAAAATGCATTCATAGCTCTCGTTCTCTTTAATGGAATGATTTCTTGTTATCTAGAATGGTTATAAAATGAAAAACTTAAAACTAATGAAATGTAGAAAGGGCAGATCAGTTTTACCTTCAAATACCACATTAAAATTATTATACACTTCTTAAATGTATAATTTATTTAGCAATGTCACATTTACAATTCTGTAAGACACTATCAATGAACTCTAAAGCACTAAGAAAGTATTCCCTTAAAGTCCGTCCAGTTTTGGGAAGATTGCTTGTTTTGGTCAGGAAGGAGGAATAAATAAAATCAAGTGTTTAGAAAACTGCCACCTTTGTTCCTCACATTCAGAAATGTATGTGGTGTTTAGATTCAACTCTAAATTCAACCAAATTCACCTGAAAGAGCTGATTAAAGGTACTTAATTCTCTAAAAGTCACAGAGTGAGCTCCTAAAACCTGGTGCCAAGTAAAATTCATCTTGGCATCTTCATGCAAATTCATTGAATCTGCTGTTCATTTCCTTGCACAACTTCAAGGTAACTCAAAAGCTGATGAGAAATGCAAAACAGAATGTCAGGTCTCTCTCTGTAGTCTCAAAAATGTTCCATTTTGTGGAAAGAGGTAGAACACCAACCAAATGTTTGTTGATTTTGATCTTTTCTGCCTGCCCTGCCCTCCCCCCCAAATCAAGAAAGATCAGTCAAGTGAAAATACATCTGACAGAGAAAATTAAGGCACATGCCTTACTTCACAGATAGGGAAGACTATGGCATAGTAAGATGGAGAATTCCAGATAGCAATATGGGCAAAACAAAAATCTAGGCGATTTTAAAAACTAAACCAACAACATGTACTACTGAAAATAAATTGTGAGAAGTAGGTTAAATCTATTTACAGGTTTCCAGTTTTCTAACAAACAGAACTTTTAAAGATTATTTTCCAACTGAGTTACAACAGAGTTATATCAGATTCAGGTTATTACTGCTTGTCACAGTGCCAGGGTAAGCAATACCCACCTCTGATTTAGCAACAGATAATGGAACTGTGATTAGTTTTCTGTTTGACTGGGACTTTTTAATTGGATAAAAAATAAATATTTGATGTACTTTTATTATTTAATAAAATTGATTATATTTATGGTCTTCAGACTTCACTTTTTATGGGAAAGTTGCTCAGGAAAAAAACAATTCCTAACTTTATAATTACTTGACTTTTCTAGTGTTCTCTAGTTCTTAAAGCTTAGTTTTCATACCATGAGATCAGAGCAGTTGTTTTGTTGAGGGTTTTTTGGTAATGAAAAGACAAACCATATTACTGAGCATTCTCAGCAACCCAAAAGCTATCTGTATGCAGAAACATACACACATGAAGAGGCTGCACTGCACTGGACTAGCTCTCTGAAGAAATTCCAGGAGCTCCTCCTGAAGATGTGTATGGGAATTTGCTCATCAGCATTTTTGTTGGTCATCCACCAAATTTTGTCATCCGTTGTATTTTAGGTATGATAATTATACATTTGTGCATTTCCAAGATATCGCAAATTGTAGGTATGTCTATTTCTGGGGAAAGTAAATGTGTGTCAAAATAGTAGCACTCTGCATAAGAGATGACTCCAACTAAATTGAAAGTGCCTCCACTTAGTTTATGTGATGGCTGTTGGTGTTCCTGTGAGGCACAGCATTAGAAGAAGGCTTTAGGAGTGTTCTTTCAACACATACTTATTGTTTTCTTCACTCTCAGTCTGCCTGCTCCCTTCCAGCTAACACAGGCCACAGTTAATATCCCAGCTGAAAGCCACCTGGCTGAAGTTAATGATATGCAAGCTTTACACAATAAGGCTAGTTTTAGACAACTAGAGTGAGTCCTGAGAGCCAGCTACTACTTAACGGCATTCAGTTCTGGAAGATGTACAATCCCATAAATGGCTTCTCCCCAAGTACTGCTGGCCAAGAACACAGCCCAGCCTCTTGGAGAGGGCTTCAACACTGTTCCCTGCCTTCAGCACTTCCAAGCTAGACTATAATGCACTCTACTTGGATTTTACCAACTCTGGATAGTTCAAAATGCTGTATATTGGGTATAGTCCAAGATGTTAATAACTAAACCTTAAACAGTTTGGCACTTGAATCATAAAGTTTGGCAGCCAAACAACCTCTCGAGTACTCCACTTTGGAGCTCATGCATGATGCCCATCTGCCCAAGCTTGGCAGAATTATGATAGGAGTTCAGTTTATCAAACCTCTTGATAGTAAAAATACTAGCAAGGAGTAAAAGACGTTAAAGAAAAAACAAAAAAATAATGCCCTCTTAAGGGTCCAATATTGTTTTTAACATTTGTATTTATGTTTGGCCATATGCTGGAACTACTCTATATACGAATCATTATTAAGGCTACTTAAATCATTTATAGCCAAGTACTGTTTTCCTGCAGTTTGTTACAAAGCTTTCAGAAGTAGGAGGGACAGCTGTATAATGAAATATGCAATTATGGAATGAAAGATCTGCATTACATTCTCTGAATGTTTTTACTGTTTTCTATCTTGTGTTTAAGCTATTTGCTCACTCTAGTAGAATATAAAAACAGTTCAAGTTAAAAATAGTGCAATCAGTATTTATTATATTCATTTTTGTTAGAAATAAGATACAAGCTTGTATCTAAAACACCTAACATACCTGCAAAGCAGAAAAAAAGGTATAGAAGTCTGTATTATATTTGCTTTAAATGTTTTTACTTCTCTGTGTGTCTTCTGCAGATTCAAAACAAATTTTAAAAGCCATACTGACTCACAACTTGTTACAGAGAAAATGCAATGTCATTGGTACCATAATTATGGAAAAGAAAAAAAATCTTAGAAAAGTCAAGCATGGTAAGAAAAATGAGAAACTGGAATTTCATAATGTTACCCTATTTAACTTTCAACTAAAAAAAGACTTACACATTGATACTAGATGACCAAAATGAAGTCTCACAAAAAAAATTGTTGTTCATCAACAAAAGAATTGTTCCTTTCACATCTTCAGTTACATCAGTGACTTGGGTTATTTGCAGATCATATCAGTTGACTTGAGCATGGAAAATGCACAGCTAAAGGTTTTGGAGTAATAGAACTGATCCTATTTCCAGCCACTGACAGATTTTTTCATGGGTAAAGTTCACAATCTATTCTAGTCTGAAAAAAATAACAGCTAAAGCTATTTCTAAGCCTCAGTGGCTGGTCTGAGGGAAAAGTCAATGTCCATTAAGTTCTTCACTTAAATGTTATAAATTATTTTTATGTCCCATAAATTTAAAATTGTAGGATGGCAGTGATCTAGAAGAGATGAGACAGACTGGGTTTCAGGTTAACCTTACTAGAATAGTACTTTAAAATTTGTTTCTCTTAGCAATGTAGTAATATAAAATGTGTCAGTCCATATTTACAAAATATTTTCAGAATATATTAACTTGTTAAGCATGCAATAACTGTCTCAAATTCCATGGTAAATCAGGCAGTGGAGGGAAGGGAAGCACCTAGACACCATCATTTTATTCTGCCCCCCACCCCTTACTAACTTTACTGAAGCATTAATACAATTCCCAATCATACTTCAATCTAAAATACCCATATAATCCCACAGTGCAAAAAAATCTTCTCTCTTGAATGCTCATTGCAGTGCGTGAAAACTTCTTAGAAGGAGATGAAAGACAGAGGGAAGACGCTAATATAGAAGCTACTGCTTCTTTCATTTGTGCTATTAACAAGAATAGGCTTGTAACTAATTTGCAAAGCCATCAGTAGTTGTTCATATATTTTGCCAATTTCAAACCCCATTTCTCAATCCTTATTTTATGCTGTCAAATAACACAAATAAATAAATATTGGACAATTACTTAATTACACTATAACTGCACTAAGCAAATTTTAAGAGCATCACTGTCATTTTAATTTCAGCTTGTTTTTCCAAAACAGCATGCAATTCGAGAGGCAAGCAGTCTCACCCTTTCTGACCACAACAACTTCAGACTGCAGATCATACATAATAGAGACAGCACTTGCTGTATTACTACAAATTGTATCTCTAGCTCCTCCAGTCCTGCCTCCCTTCTCCAGCTCCGCTTTTCAACACTTAGCCACTCAGCGAGGGGAGCACAGGGGAAAGGGGGAGGCAGGGAAGCTGCACCACCAACTATGCAGTGCTGCACTGTGAAAATGTAGGTCAGAGGAGAGAACACTGTCTTTGCTTTGTACCCAAGGCTTTCTAGGGCAGGAAGCTGGGGGAGGGCTGTGGAGAACAACTTCTTAAAGCAGGTCAGTTAACAAAGCTCTGTCATTTCAGAAAACAGAGGAGTGGAACTGAAAACACAGCAGTTGATCAAGACCACACAGGTTAAAAAAGTAAAATAACATAGGGCAGGCTCAGTGACAAGGTAAAGCATTCAAAGCGAGAACAAATTAGAAAAAAGGATCTCAATTTCTAGTGGTAAGCGTCCACACTTCTCCCTTTCTGAAGAAAATATATCCTTCTAACAAAAGTTTCAGTTTCTGATTGCAGTGCATTGCTTTTCGTTATGGCCTGAACCAAAGTAATTACAAGACATGACATGATGACATGAATAGCAGGTCAGTAACTTCAGAGTATTTTACATACAGGACTGTCAGCACATCATCAAACCAAAAGCAAACTAGATTGCTTGTACCTAGGAATAAAATCACTTTTTTTTTTGAATAAGGAGTTAATTCCAGTCTTGATTTGTCCGTGGTTAACTCAAAAGAAATCTAGTCTGGTGCAATATGGTACCTTCCTTTTACAGTTAAACGACTGCTAAGGAATTTAGCTGAACATGGGTATATGCATGAAAACTACCACTTTGCTATTCTGATATTACCATGGCAACAGTTACAAGAGCTCTCTTAAGCATTTAAATCTGACAGTTTTCATGATAACACTAACTGGATGATAGTAATGATGCATTTTGGTTCATGAGCTAACTGCCATATAACTCAAACCACAGGGTACGAAACATTCCCTTCGCTTTTCTCAAGACTATGTTGTGGTCAAAATGTTTTGACCGAGACAGTAACCTTGAATTACTCCTCTCAAAGTAAAACAAAGTCCCTCTGGCACAGGGAGCATTCATGGCTTACAGCTTTATATACTCTCAGAGGTCTCCATTTGAATGCTTAAGTTGTGCACAGTTGGTGTACAGGGTGGAGAAGTCAAGACTGCTAAAATCTTTGACGGCATCTTTCTCAAAGGGCTTTCTTTTGCCTGGGAAGGCTTGAGAGTAGAATATGCTTTCTAAAGAGTGAACTGAATTGCTATCTTCCAGGTATCATTTGTCCAAGAGAGGTAGAGGAGGGGGAAAACAGTGTTTTTCTACCATCTTTATCAGCATGTAAGCAATACACACTTTTTAAAATAAGAAAACACTGCAAGCTGCTTCACCTCACTGAAGGCCAAAGTGTACTGAAGAATATACAAGTATGCCTCTGAGGACAAGTGCATCAGAACAAGTGCATTCATTTCCTTTTAACCCATTTAGCTTTACATAATATTAACTCACATTTCAACTGCTTAACATGAATAGTTGGTGAACCACTCACTCTGATCTCCAAGATGCTCAGTGTGGGCATAATGGAGAAGTTTGTTTTTCTTTACCTCATTAGAAAGCAAAGCGTGTGAAGCATATTTCTCATCCTAACATTTTAAGGATACCAGCTTTGATATTGTCTTGCAATTAAATCAACTGAAAAAAAGATGAATAAACTGAGAACAGTGTGAAACCCTTAAAGGTTTAAAATTCACGAAGATGACAAAACTCAGACTAGAAGAAACAGCCATGCTTGTAAGGATCTAAGAGATTAATCTTTCCAACATGAAAAGGTCCTCAAAAAGTTAAATATTCCAAGTTCTTTCCCTGTTAACACTTTTTGAAGTTGTGGATTAAAAAAACCTCATCCATGACATCATAAAAAGACAAATGCCTTCACTCTTGAAAACCACAATCCCACTACATCTTTTTGTGTGGAAAGGCCAAGTGTTCCCATGTCTCAGTAAACTCAAAGTTTAAAACAAGAAAAAACAACTGTCACAAGAAATCCTTTGTTAATAGACTACCAAACAAGTCACCAAGAAAAACAAAACTCTTGTTCACTGCCTTTACTGAAAATTTAACATATTCTGCATTTCAGCAAGGTGAGGTCTAAGAACTGTTTTGAAACTAAGAGACAGATCCTAAGCTTCATTCAGGATTCCTATGTCATAGTAAGCAAAAATATTATAGTATGCCATAATTTAAACCTATTGTGCCATGACATACAGGTCGGTGCAAGATGATAAAACAAAAATCCAATACTGGAAAACAGTATCTGTGGATTACTCAAAAATTTACGACTGCCACTTAATGCAAATGCCAGCCTTTTTACAGGCATTCCTCTAAAGTCCACCTAGGCATTGATTTTTGTAGACATAAAAATTCAATGCAATTAACTTCTGAAACAAGAGAACAACCCATTTCCCATTTTATCCTGTCTGAATATTTTAAAGTATTACTATATCATTGATGGTTTTTTAATGTAGAAACGGGTAACAACATTTTTATGTCCCCATAGTTTAAAGAAACAAGATTACAATTCAGAGGTACTCTTAATGTTACTTAAAACTCCAAAATAAAAGCATCATACATACCTGAGGGGACAACAAACACATCTGCTCTTTAAAAAGCTAATCACAAAGCCTATGCTGTAAGCATACTGAGGCATACCAAAGGAAAAAAAAAAAAAACAAAGGAAAAAGACAAAAACCAAACCCCCACACCTAAACCAAACAAAAAAAAAAAAAAAAAAAAAAAAAAAAAAAAAAAAAAAAAAAAAAAAAAA
>JANHGB010024533.1:4556-23075 GCA_026283785.1 Coracopsis vasa | reverse complement strand
CCCCAACCAAAAACAAAAAAAAAAAAAAAAAAAAAAAAAAGAACCCCCCCCAAAAGCCCAACATAAAACCACAAAAACCAAAAAAACCCAAACAAAACCCCTACAAAACAAACAACAAAATAAAAATCCCAAACAAGAAAAACCCAATAAACCCACAGAAACCACACTGTTCCTATATAAACGTATCTTCCACAGAAGTAGTGTTTTCAATAATGCTTCCATCAATGTAATGAGAAAATTCAGTCTTCCAAATCTGAAACAATTTTTAAAAGCTGATGCTGCCAATTACTTCTATCATTTCACCAGATTTGAAATGGGTTATCTGTTTTGGGAGTTATAAAGAAGAACGATAGTCACTTTCTTTTGCTTTACAAAAAAAAAGCATAATTCATTCAATATTTAAAAGTCAGTTACTACTTCATACTATCAGCTGTGATTTTTCACTTTCTTATAAGTAGGCAAGTTTGCTTGCCACATCCAGCAAAGGTATGATTTTCTTTCTGATCAAAATTCAGTTGAGAAATGGATGCTGCATCTTACATCAGTTAATAAAGGAGTGACAGCCTTTTGCCAATAATCTAGGGACTTCACACCTGAGTAAAATATAATCTGCCATTTTCATTTACAAAATGCACTGTCTGCGTCCCCCAACAATTTTTGAACTTTTTCCCTTCCATGATTTCCTTATTTTCTACTAGTAGAAGTTAAACCGTTTGAATTAGTTATTTTCCAAATTTCATGCCAGCAGAGGAGAATGGAAAAGCCAGAATAAAGTACACAACTACATTTCTTTCCTACCTATCCTCCCAGTAATCAAAAAACTTTACACACATGAATACCCACTTTTTCTAACATCTTCTGCACACATTCCATAAATTGAGCCTCTTTGAGGCATAAGACTCCTTATGACCAGTCAAATATTAATATTTTAGCTCTTCCAGTTCCACAAGAGAAAAATATGTATGCATCTTGCACTGAGAATTTTTAGTGGGAAAAAAAAAAAAAAAGTATGTGGAATAAAGGGCATTTTCCCTTCCATTTCTCATCACAATATTTTCTTGGACTTCTGAGTGTTAGCACTTTAAATACTAATACTTGGATTCATAATACCCTGATTTACAATGAATCCTAGAATATTCATGACAAAATTGATCACCATAAGCATTAATTGCTTACCTATTTTTTTTCTCACCACCTATGTAGAACTGAATAGTAGGAAGCATTAGATGCTATCATATTCTAGCTAGGATACAGCAAAGCACTTTCGCATCTGTTTAAAGTGCTGAAAAGAAATATTCAGTGTATAGAGTCATTTCAGCAGATATAGCTATGAACCAGTTTACTGTTAAGATAAATTGCAGGCTTGTACGGTGCTTGTGCTCTGAAAGGATGGACTGATTCAACCATGCCAGAAGGTTGAGTAACTGCCCTTCGCATTGTTTATCATATCCAGATGTATAATGCAAGGTGCTGGATAATATCCATTTTTATCTGTGACACTTCAAGACTCTTGGGCAAAACCAGCTTTACAGATTTGCTGAACGTATTCTACACTGGCTTTGTCAGTTACTTCAAGTGGAAAATGATCACAAAGAGATGCATTACCACAGGAAAAAAAAAAATACTGCCTCCTACTTCAACCAACTAAAAAATCTGGCATTCCATTGATTTCAGTGGCCAATACAGACAGAAGAATCTGTGTTCATAGGTTGTCCCTGACCTTTGGGAAGTCAACGAAATGGAATCCATTTTATAACAGTCAATAAATCCTTCTTATCTTGCTGTCCTACTTCCCTTCAACAACTACCCCTTCACAGATAAACTTTTCTCAAGTTATGAAAAAGACACGTGGTAACCCACTAGAAGCGAATCTCTCCAAGATGCAGTATGAAGCACTAAGCATTTTTCTAGACAAAGCCCGTAATCTCCCTCCCCATCCAAACACTTCAAGACCATGCTAATGAAGAAACTATCTCTCTCAGAGGAATTTCTAACTGGTCTTGTTTTAAACAAGTGAACATTAACTCCTTAAAAACTCCTTTTTTAAGACCCCATTCAGAAGAGATGATACAAATCTGTTTGTTTCAGCTAAGTCCCAAACTACAGTTTCTTATTTCCCATACATTTTCAAAGTTTACTAGTAAGCTTGAGTCCTTGAGATGTCATCAGAGAATTGGTCATATACTGCAGACCAAGTCTTTGCTTAAGTGGTATCTGATGATACTAGACCAAACCAAATTGACTTTTTTCCACGGTTTGCCAACGTACCACTATAGATTATAAAAAAACCCACAACAGTAAGGATAATTGTTGATTAGAACCTTTTATTTCACATACTATCTCCTTAAACAGTTGATAAAATTTATCCAACGATTCAGAGAAGTATTACCCAAATTTCCCCATTTACTGAAAAATGTACGGATAGAACACAAATTCACCTATACAGATTCAACTACAGGAGATTTTATTCTGAGACTATAACATCCTCCATACATGCAGTATGGGAGTAGAAATTATTAATAAATTTACTGTGCTGCTGCTAACTACATTAAATGAGTATATAAACTAGAAATACTTTGTAACTACTGTACATAATTCTAAATTTAAAAAATTGAGACACTGTTACATAGTACATCTCTTTCTGTTAAACAGAACAATAAAAAATGCAAAACCAAGGGAAGTCAGATTCCTTGGGAAATACATAGGCAGGACAAGCACCACAGAAATTTATAAGAGGAAATATTCTGCCCATAGCAGCTTATGTAAGTAAATTAGAGGACAAATTTTAAGTGGTAGGCTTCAACTGACTAGTTTCAGTACTGGAAATGTTTTTCCTTTTGTAATGATAATTGAAGTAAAGCGTGAAAGGAAAGACTATGCCCTAAAATAAATAGTCATTCTATTAAACATTCACAGCAATTTTATTTCCTGTTCCCTTCTTACTTTAAAGACCCCAAACACACTACGTAAAACTTAAAACAACACCAACTACCCTTGGGTTTGCTGACTGGAATAAAACCAGAAGTCAAAAAGACCTCTGCAACTTTTTTTTTTATATATGCACAGAAAAACTGCAGTATGAAAATTGTCAAAGGTAATGAACTTGCATGAAATCCAAAAGATCTTAAACTTTGCATGCTGGAAAATGCAGTCTTTATCGGCTAATTGATAAATACCGTCACAGTTCTATATAATCTAGCCATTACTACCTGGACCGAAGAGCAATAGTTTTATTTTATCTGTGGCTCTGATTTAGATCAATCTGTAATCATATGTGAGTTAATACTGAACATGCACCCAACCCTTAGAAATGGGACCACAGCAACAAGAGCAACATGAAATGCCTATGATGATCCAGCCCAACATAACAGGCTAACCAATGACTGAAAGGTGGATACAGATTCAAGTCAAGGTGAGAAGGCAAAGCATATTAATTTAAATTTATTAAATCCCCACATTAATTTTCTAATGCAGGAGTAAACTGGCCTTCACCCACTGTAAACCAAATTAAACTACAGCTAACTAAAGTAATTTTATTCCTGAACACATCACCAGCCAATGGTGATTTAATGCATTATAACTTATGAATGTTGATGTTGTACACTTTAGTAATTTGCTTTAATTTGCTTGAGTGCCTTGATCTAGATATAGCCTTAAGGAACACTTGTATATTGCCATATTAGATTGCATCATCCTTTGTATTATGGGGAAAAGGTAATATCTGAACGGTAGAACTATAAAGCACTTGCTTTAACAGGAGAATTGAGACAATTTTTGAAGACTCTAAAGTTCCTAATGACTGTTAGCCATGCTCAGGTGGTAACATCCGCACCCTGGAAAGACTGACGTGTTTAATTACAAATGAAAAATAACTTAAAATATTAACCCTTAAAACCAAATCCTGTACTGGGGAGCTCAGCAGCTACAAGAAAGGGAAGGAGGAACTCCAGAAGATCAAGTCCCTCAAGGGAATTGGCTAACTGAGACTCAGAAGAGACTCATATTTCAGACAAAGGCAAGGGTTTTTTTTTCCCCTCAAAGCCACACACAGGTATTGTTCTTAGATTAACATTTGCATGAGTGCAAAGACAGTTTGAGAGGTTTGTCTATTTGTCACAAAATTCCTAAACAAGATGAGAATCCAGGAAGATCTGATGCTGAAAAACACAGATAACTTGTGAACCAAAACTATTAAATAGCCCCCCAGTCAGCAGCTGGCTGGAGACTATGACAGCGGGACAACAGGCTACAGTGGTAAAGTATCAGTTTATATCAAAGTGTGAATGCCTGTGAAAACTGCTAGAAACAACACAGCGTCTCTACCAGGAGCCTCTCCTACAGCTGCTTGGTAATAAGGAGTAAGCATGACTTCAGACAGAGCTTTATCAGTGGCAAGTATTAAAATATTAATCAAAAGAACTGAAAACTAAGTGTATAGCTTTCCATGTAGAAAAGTTCTAGTTAAATAGTTTACAGTGAAAACCAAAGAATTAAAAAGTTAAATACAATTTACAGAAATACCTAAATTTACACTTAAGTATAACAAATTCACTACATATTAGTGTTAGTGTGAATGAACTATTAATAAATAAAACCAGAGTACATCTTTTTGCTCCACCAAGATGTCACAAGGCACATGGAATGAGAGCTCTCCCATCCCCACTAAAAAAACTCACACCTTGAAATGTATTTAGGAAAGGCACAAATGCCTTCACTGCAATTTAACTAGAAGCAAAACACTTCCTCCTGCCATTATCTTTAGACTTGCCAGAGAACCTTATTCTACTTTCTTCACCCCTGAGAACAGAAAACATCTGCCCAGCCCATCAGCTTTTAATCATCTTATGGACAGAATTAATTTAGTTTTTTTCTGGGGAATCTGGTAACAAAAGGAAACTGGCCAAGCCTACTAAGCCAAAGCAAGTCTTTTGTTTAAAAAAACAAGGGAAAAGGGGAAAAAAAAAATTGATTTCTTAAAGCCATGAATGTTCTTCAGTTATGCCACATTTATGAAGTATCAATATATCTCTATGCATTTTAACATAGTTTAAATATGGCTTCACTAAAGAAACATCCCTTTACTGAACATAAGGCAAAACCCCCTAGAGGTTTGCCAAATATTAAATGACAAGTTTATCAATTATCTTCATTCCACTTACAAGAAACATCAGAAAAGTTACATTATTTTCTTAAAGGTATGATTCTTATTCATAACACAGAATTTTCATAAATACTAGTATACTAGCAACTAGTGGTTAAATGCAATACGTTTCTGATTGGAGGATGCTGAGTATTTACTTCCTTTTATATTCTTTTCCTCTCAGCTTCATATAAAGGGGTGATAAAATAATACTTGAAAATACTTTCTGCTTATTGTAAATTTTCATCTATAAAATATTCCCTGTATATGGATTACTGTTACAGTATTCATTGGTTAAATATTTAATACCTGCATTCATGTTTGGAAGAATTACAGTTCACACTGCTTAATAAACTAGCCAAGTACAGGCAGTTTTTCAGAAAGGAAAATAAAAGGACATTAAGAGTCTTGCTGAGAACTGCCAGGGGAAGGAATATAAGAAATATATTGACTATGCAATTTTGTTGTACTGTACAATAACATGCATATGAAAGTGACCTTTATGAAATATTTAGCTCGCCAAATACAGGTTAGCTAACTGCCCGATTAGGCTATTCTTACATTAGTCTGAGTGGCACCTCTAACAAACAACTAAATACAATTTTCCAAATATTTCAGGTATGAACAAGGAAGTTGATTTAGATGTTCAAAATTCACATAAGAAATTTAAGCCTACTATAGAACTACCTTGAAAACCAGATGTAACATTACACAAGGCATTCTCTGAGTCTCTTTCGATTTTAATTTCAAAGATCGCACTATGAACCATTTAGTATTCTAATATGTATTTTACTACTTTAATCTGCATTTCACCTGCTGTTCATGTCCAGATATTTTTGGAAGCTTTTTCATGACACTATTTTCCAGACCTAATTATACATGTGAAACCTACTATAAAATCAGTGGTTTGTTTCAGCACAATATATCACCCTAAAACAGAATAGATTTTATAGACCAATATGAGGTAGCTATATACATTGTGTTATAATATATTTCATATATTTTTAGTTACAAAATATTTGGCTTAAGGCTTTATAAAGTCCTCTCCATCCAGAAGTCTTCTGTTTTACTTAGTAACCACAATAAAACACAATCAGGCAGTTATCTTTTTTAATGACAACCAGATTCCATTTTAATTTCAGTAACACTGCAATCTGTTTGCCTGATTCACATCAGATGCTCAAAAGAGAACTAGCATGTAGGACTGATGAATACTGCTGCATGACACACACTGAAGTCTCCTTATTCCAAAGTAAAAGGAGAGGTGTGTATGTGTGTGTGTGTGTGTGTCCCTGCCCAGGAAATGGATCTGCTAACAGCCTACTTTAGTAACATTCACTCCCTTCTTCCACCATATGTTTTGAACTGACTTTCCAATTTCAATTAAACCTGTAGAAAAGTTATTGCTTTTGTCAATTTCATGAAAACTGCTGTCCAGGGAAATTAAATCCTCAAATTACTGCTCCCAAGGAAGGAAAGGCAGGCAGTGTTTCTTCTCTATCTCCTAAAAATGGCAGCACCAAGCATCCCAAAAGGAAAAACCTCTAACTCATCACCTGCACTTTCTTCTGGTTCAAGGGAGGGTATGAGGAGATACCCATTTTACTTAGGTGATTACAGAGAAAAAAATACACTACTTTTATTCCCTATGAAGAGCCCTAGAGTTTCTATTTCACATATATATTCAAAATTAAAAATACTATGAATTTACAGAAACTAGACTGACAGTTAACCACAAGCCATCTTATCACATTACCACATCACTATGCTTAGTCACACAAAATTTTGCTTCACACTTTAACTGAATCTTAAAAGCTTATCTGTTGCTTATGCACAAAACCCACTCATACACCTTTATGGAGGGTAAGTGTTGCCCGCTTTTAACCTGAAAGAGCCAAACCCCCAAATTATTTTAATTCCAATAATATATCCTAAGTCTCCTAAAGCAGCATACTAACTGAATAGTTAACTTTCTAAAACTTGGTCTGCCAAATGCAATGGTAATGTGCAAGGTGAACTCAAAACATACTTTGTTAATATTCATGTTGTATGAAGTTCTATACCCTAGCAAATCAAAGTATGCATTTGTAAAAAAGCAGTTGTTCTCAAAGTTATTTATCTATTTCTTTCAATTTAGCCACTGCTTTAGGTAAATTTTGTATTTTTAAATACACTGGACAAACCTTCATTATCTGAAATACTAAGTACTGAAGATTAATATATTCATATAGCGGCAAACAAAAATTTGAGAATTGCTTTTTGTGCTTTAAATCAGAACATTTTATCACTAAGAAATTCCCATTCACATGTGCATTTACTGACTAATAAGGATAAGAAAACACATGGGGTTTTTTTACCCACTCAGTATGTTTGCTGTGAAGTCTCAAGTCCTGTGTACATGAGGTTCCTGTAACTTAGAAGCCTCCTAAAGCAAAAACCTTCAGAAAATCCCACAATCCTTTTAGGAATAAAGAGGGGCAAACTAAAGTGGTGCATCATAATGAAAGCAGAAAAATATATCTTTCAACACTTAGCTACATGCACTTTGATACATAAGCAGCTCTTCCCTTAACTCAGCTTAGCTGAGAAGTATCTCATTTAGAGTTTCAGATGAATAAAGACCAAAGAACCACCCTTCCAGCAGCAGTGATGCAAGTAATTTCCGCAAAAGCATATTGCTCAGTGAAAACATGAATACAGCTCCAGATGGCAGCTCAGCAGACTGCAATCACAGGTATATTCCGGAAGGTATGATCAGTACTGTCTAAATGCTAGGTGAGTGAGCCATAACTAATGCAGAGTTCATTATATAGTCTTTACAGTCATTTACCTAATGAGAAAGACTACACTGAAATAGACTGTATCCAGGACCACTGGCAGCAAACCTGAGTAAGCCAGGACTTTGAGTAAAGATTGTCCTAGCAAAGATAAACCTAATACATTTAAACATCCTGAAAGTGAGGGTGCAGATTCAGCAGCATATGGCTGCAGCAGGTGAAATGCAGATTAAAGCAGTAAAATACATATTAGAATACTAAATACACACCAGTATTTAGATGGAATGATAAAAATCACATAAAGACCAAAATACAGTCAAATTTTATCAACTACTTTCTTAAATGGTGCTGGAAGAAATTGCCTTAAAGGCTTAAAAATACCACCTCTTTTGCTATTCTAAGTGGACATTCTCATTAGTGATGTTGCACTACACTGAAATAGTGCTGAATAACATTACTTGTAATCTGTCCCCTGAAAGACTGAGTACCAGGGTTCTTATCTTGGCATTTCATTAACATCTGCTCCAAAGATCCTCTCAATCTTGAACTCTGCAGGTTTGATGTGCTTAGAAAAGACCCATCTACGCCTTATGTATTCATATTCAAGAACTAATGAACACCTGCATATAACATACTCTTGTAATAACTATACACCTGTGAAGAAAATTTGCCACACTGAGATACCCTCTGGTTGGATTCAAACACAATCACATACTGAAAAAGAGTTCAATGTAAGGAGGAGGAGAAGTACAATAAATCAACAAACAAAAAACACAACTACCAAACCCAGAACCACAAGGAAGAAAGGAGGTGGGCCTTTAATGTAGCAACTCCAGAAAAAAGTCTGCAAACTGAAGCAAAGGTCCTTAAGAATGCTCAAAGTGGGCCTTGACAATTAGGACAAAGTACAGAACTTATAAAAATAGAAACAATCATAAAGTAGAATTTGTTCTGGCTTAATCAAGTAGTAGTAAGTGACATGAGTAAGATGTACATGAGGATGAGCATTGAGGCATGTTCCTATGGATGTTGCTAGGGTAACAACCAGGATAACCTGTTTTCCAAGCTCAGAAAAAGGTATGATTATGATGCTAAATTACATATAAGCAAATATCCCAAGCAGAAAACGTGTTTCCACAAATAATGAATTATATCTTACTTCATTATGAGCAAACAACCAAGTAGAAAAGTGCCACATGGCCTAAGGACAATGGTACAATCTCAACAACTGAACAGAGAAGGAAATCTTGATTTGGTCATCTCAGATTATTTACCTAAGTCAATCAGTTGATCATTACTTCCTTGAACTGTAACTTAGGTTTAGTTACTGCATCATTAATTGCAAAGTGTGACAGAAACTTTGTTACGACTTTAAGTCAAAGACAATGGGATGGCTACTTGTGACTAGTTTGGCAAATGTGGATAAACGTGCAGGGAGAAGAAGGGGTGTTAAAGGTAACTACCTTCTGGTCCCGCAATTGTCACATGCTGATTTCTACTGGATCCTTAAACCTTTATCCTACCTTCAATAGCTGTGTGTGAATTACAACACTATTTGATAGCTAGACTGGTCTTGCCTCATTCGAAGAAATTTGACAACGAACTGTCAGCTAAAGACACAGCTACTGCATATTCAGTAAGTGTTTGGAAAAAATGTATAGAGGGAAATATGTTGACGAGATTGCTTAATGTAAGAACTGTATGAAGCACATGATATTTGATTGTTCAGAACAATTTGGGCAAAGTATAGAAACCTGCAGCTCAAGTTCAGCTGGTCTCATTGAGCAATGCCCTATAAAACTTTCATTAACAGATATTATACATAAATCTTAAGACCTGAGAAACACAAATGAATCTAAGAACCCATACAGGATTCAAGCGGAAAGTGGACATCCAGTTCAAAGCACGCAAATTAAGTGTCCTAGACATTTTTATTTGCAGTCATGTTTCCAAAAGAGTGACTCCTGAACCATTCATAAAGGATCTGAGTCTTTGTGCACTGTGTACATTTCAGATGAGTTTCTCAAGGGACACTAACAGGGCTAGCAAATAATCCCCTATCATTCAGCTTTAGGTAAAGACAGGTCTAGCAAGTCATCTTAAAATTTATACCAAAAATTTTCAGGGTTAAGCTTTCTTAAGTAAAGCTCCCTGGGTGTCTAAAGCTCCACTTCAATGCATACTCAGAAATATTCTGGATTCTCATACTTGGCACTCTTCCATTAAAACTATTCAAGGCCCTGACAGACATGCCACAAGCACACTTAGCACCCTAAAACAACAGAGTTTTATGGAAAACACTGACTTCAGACACATTCTTTCAGTAACAAAGCTAAATGGCTCTAGGTCTTGCTCCCTCTTTTGCTCAGTAGCATTCTTGGCAACATAGCAATGCCTAACTTCCAGATGCATGACTGGTTATACAACATCCACTTTTCTTGAATTTGCAGCTTTTAGTCTCAAAATAAAATAAAAGCTATTATAAGGAACAAAACAGGCAGTTCTATTGTATGACGCAGTACAACGGCAAGACATCTTGGCACAGATGTACATGATTTACAATCACTGAGAAAACCAGTGCAGCATTGTTCAACCTAACACATTTTCTTGAAAGCAGTATTTGTATGTGATTTTCCTTGCCCGCTATCAGTTTGACTATTTACACTAAAACAACTGTGGCAATGAAATACCAACCACTGAAACTGTTGTGTGGACCCTACATATAAAATACAGTAAAAGTTCTTAGGAAACTTGCTTGCACTTCACCCACTTTCATTACAGTAATACAGACACACTTCTAGGCTTCTTGTCTGTTACCCCAGGGTAAAGTTGCTGGCAGACTATTCTGGGGAAACATCCATTTCTCCCACTCCAGGATTTTTTGAGTTGGTAGTCATGTCCTAGCCCTTAACCCTCATTGACTGAGAACCTTGCAGTTATGCCTGATTTACAGTTATGGAGAAATGTACTTCAGATGAAAAAGGTTTACAAATCCAGTGACAACAAAAGTCTCTGCCTCCAGCAGACACTCTTCTAATAGACAATTTTTACAGTTTTCCTCATCTCCTCTTGATGGTTAAAAACTAAACAGTAAGCACACAGAGTTCACAGAATGCTGCACAGGGGAGCGGGGGCAGGCTTGTGTGCCACTTGTGTTAAGAATAACGGCCAGCTTATGCACAGACTGCATGAAAATGACACTCTGCTTCAGAGCCCGTTTCAAACACTTTCAAAGAGCCTGTTGTTTTGTTGACTCCTCCCTCAATACCACTGGCTCTCCAAAATATTTTAATGAGATTAGGACGTAACACTAAACTGGTGATGTGTGGATAGGTTATATCTGTTGTATCAGATAGTTATATCTGTTAAGATGTATTAAATTTTTATTTTTTAGAGGTAAGTGCTGTTTAATCTGTGTACTGAGAGACAATGGCCAATTCCACCATATGCTTCTGAAAAGTCATTTCAAGTTTTGGCACTGAATTACCATCTTAATTTCTCACAATAAATTAAAAAAAGATCTCAGATTTACCTACTTCAATGAAGCATACTGATTATCTGAAGTCTTTTATATAAAATATGTGCATATACTACGTAGACTGCTTCTGCCTCAACATGCTTCCTCTCCAGTGCCAGAAAGTTAGCATTTTCTTTCATTCTACTACACACTAGAATTTGGAAAATACATCAGAGGTTAAGGAAACTCTTGGGTAAAATAATAAACACACTGTAAAATAATAAAGCCACTGAGACTATACCATACTCAAAAGATTTTGAGGACAGTAACATCCTTTCATCAGTTAATGTTCAAAATCTGACACTGACCACAAACTGATGAAAAATGCTGCTGATCTTAGAGGTGCTCAACCAGTCACCCAATTCTTCTGAAATTAAGCTTGCACGTACATGCTTAATTGTGGCTTACATAGGGGTCCCCTCCCCCCACCCTTTTTTTTTTTTTTTTTTTTTTTCAGTCTTTTTCCATCAGGACTACAGAATATATTTAATGTATTTGTTTGGACTGAAGGGTAGTTTGTTTTCTTTAATTACTGATACCTTCATATGTTTACTCAGGGTAATTTTACAACTGAGAGATTGTTGTAAAGCCTGGCAATTTACACCGGAAAGATGGATGTTACTTTTGTTAATTTGTAGACAAAACATTATCACTGAAATCAGAGGCATTGAAAACTCACGAAGAATTTCTTACCAGAAATTAAACTTACATGTCTGAATACACGCAAGAATTTGAGTTTGTACAAGCGAAGTGCCTCAACTGAACTATACTGGTTCTTCAGGCATAGCCCCTAACCAAACCACCAGGTAAGGATATCATCTCATTACCTAAAAGAGCTGTTGTATCCACCTGTTTACTGAACAGTAACAGAAAGAAATGCAACAGTAGTTCTGGTTGCTAATGAGTGCAGATGATCAATAACAGATACCATTACTAGCAGCAAAACCAAAAAGACAAAGGAAACTTTTGAGCTTCAGCATCAGTGACTACTAAAAGGAACCAGCAGTTAGAAACAGGAGAGCTTTCTAGCAATTAGTAAAGGCAACAAATAATTTCTGTAACAGCCTACTGCAGTACTATGCAGATCTTACTTGCTTGCAACCAAGTTTATAACCACACTGAATCACAGCTCACGACTAGTCAGGGCTCTCAAAACTCTGAGGATATCATTCCACAGAACCCCACAGGCTATCACTCTACTTTTCTTTCATATCAACATCCTGAAAACTTAAGAAAAAACAGTAAGATAAATATAACCAGCATCACTATGGCTATTACTGTCACGAAGAAACAAGTACTGCTTGCAAGTGCAGACAGTTGATACAAAGCATGCTCTCAGCTCATGTACTGAAGTGTATCCTCTTCCAAGCTATAAAAGCCAGCTTTATCAGACATACATGGAACAAGAAAATTCTCCCATATACTGATATAGGTGCAGACTGCTAACTTGTTCCGATCTTGACATCTCAAGCTATAACAGCTAAATACGTCACATATTCTACTTACGGAAACCAGCAGTCCAAAATTCAATTTCATTACATGCACAAGGTCAGACTCACTTCCTAGGCTTCCAGCAGATAACAGTGGCTTAGACTCCAAGTTAACATCTCTTTATAAAAGCAGAAGGCTAATGCCCTGAACACATCAAATTTACACAAGTAGAAAGAACATGTTTAGAATATCAGCTTAAGATTCTCTCTCAGCATTCCTTCACACCACAAGTGGTAGGAAAATACTAACATGCCTATCTTCCATAGCTCTTATTTGATCCATCTCAAACTTTCCTACTTAAAAGACAGAAGTTGCCCTGCTATATGGGGAATTATACTTCGAAGTGAAGCCTGCGGGCAGGCCTGCAGTCAGTCAATCCAGGCAAATAGAAGGTGTCACAGGTATTAAAAAAGGCTTTCTGAGAAAGATTACCTGATAGAAACAATTCCAGGTCCAGAATAATTAAATCATTCCTTCACAATAAAAATTAATTAAATAAGTCTGTTATTCCTAAGAGAAAGTAAGTGTGCCAATTAAGCAAAAACCCTGTTACAGGGAAGAACTGCCAGCAGCACAAGCTATTTCAGCTGACATTACTTCAGAAAAAGCCCACCATTCACCATCTGTTCTTGCACAAATTCTGAATGCTAAGAAACTTTCCAACATCACTGATGAAAAGAAAGCAGTCAAGATGCAGAAGTTTTTGTTTTGCTGTTAAAAAGAACAAGCATCTAGGACAACTCACATTCCAGCAAGAACAAACAAAACCCAGAAGTTTTGCACATTTCATAAAAATCATTTCAGAGAATTGCAATAGGGATGAATGAAAGTGGAAGACATGTAGGGAATATAACATGAAACAAGTAAAAGCTTCATACGAATTTTACATGAGAAGCAGGTGGGCAACTCCAGACAGTAGGTGACATATGCAAAGTTTTTTCCTACAGCTAATAAGATCAAAATCTTTGGAAACTAATGGCTCCATCAATCTTTTAAAGGGAAGACCAATTATCAAAACAACCTGTTTTATGCAGCCAAAGAAAATAAAGGTCAGTGTGTGACAAGGAAGCTAAAGGATTCAGGGCAACACAGAGAAAATAAAAGTCTAGGTAACATTAACCATCAAGTCATAGTAACATTAACCATCAAGTGAACTACCACACTAGGATAAACAGTCTCTTCCAACATGCAACTCCCAATCAAAGCAGAAACTAGAGTCACAAGACTCCGTGAAATTTTACTTCACCATGCTCAAAAAAAAAAAAAAAAAAAAATTGTAACTGAATAGCTAAAGAAAGAAAACCCGCATGGGGATTGAAAGCTTATTTCATAGTAAGACTTGCTTAGCTAAGCAAACAAGTTTTAAGAGAATATGACTGCTCTCTATAAATACATTCATGGAAACAAGCACTCTAGAAAAAACAGAGGAGCTACCTAAGTCAAGGAGAACAATGGCATAAAAATGAACCTTTCAAATTTTGCCATTCATCTGGAAATCAGAGCTCCTAGGTTTGAAGACAGCCTCTATCAAAGAGTTACATAACACTTCAATTCCTTTGAAGTGTTTGGTGAGTTCACAAAAGGAATTATGCCAATAGATATAAATCAACATACTATGAGGATAGCAGATGACATCATTTAGATAGAATGCAATTCCAACTCTATCTTGCATATTCCTATGATTTAGCTCACAAGTATAATGTACTTTTTGAGTAAACCTCTAGGGAAATAAATTACTTCGCTATTTCCTTCCTAGTTTTGTCTAGTATAAAAATTAAAAACAAACCATAAATAATACTAGGTAAAATAACATGAAATTGGTAGCTGGTAGGAGATTAAGTATTCCATACAAAACAACAATCTGAAGATTACGGGTTATTACCACTTGGTCCATCACTGTAGCAAAGTTGAGGCAAAAACAGATGAACATTTCCATGCCATTTAATTAATAAATTTATTTTTCCCCAGTCTGAAACACAAAATCAGTTGCTGCAATTTATGAATGAGCTAAACATTTCGGGCACTTTTTAATACTCTGGAAAATAAAGGTTCCAAAAATCCCTTACAAGTTCTTCCTTAGAAAAATGCTAAATGACAGATGGAATTTTAGTATTTCTCATGACACCAGATGATGGTTTATCTGCAGTCATGCAATACATCTCTTAAACAGTTATTTCACACAATTCTAGTTTATGCTGCAGAAAGATGTAATTCAGTATCACTTGTATTAAGTAATTTAGCATGACTTGTATTTTCTTTCTCAATGGAAGATACCAGCAATGACAGTTAAATAACTCCACCTCAAAACTGCAGGTACTATGCTGAATACATGACCTGGGATTCCTAGAATTAAAACCACCTTATTTTTTAAATGAACTGACAAAAATATAATAATTTTTAGAGTTACTGTGTATCCCTTTTACAGTTTTTATACCAACAAGCTTAGCACATTTCAACATTTCTACTTTACTATAATACCACCCCCTCTATTTTTTTCTTCTTCTTTCTTTCTCTTTTCTCTCTGTGCAACTTAAACAGAATCTATTTACTAAATCATTTCAAGTCACTGCCACTTGAAACAAATACATTATACCACAGACACCTGGGTCTGGTATAACAACACTGCTTGATCACTCATAAAGCAGCACTAAATTCACGCAAGGTTCAAGAACAAACCTGGGCCACAATTAGTCATTTTCTTTCTTCATCCAATTAATTTCTGAACTAATCCAGAAACAACATTGATTTGAACTGAGTAGATTCCTTCCTTTTTTTTTTTTTTAAAGTATTTTAGTACAGAGGAGGTTGGGAATGAAAGACTTGGGCCAGAACCTTCATCCAAATGTTTTTAACAGTATCTTACATTCAAGATACTATTTTATATTCAAATTAGGAGTGCAAACTAGAAGTAGTGAATTGATTTAGGAGAGTGTTTAATGCTGTCTTTTCATCAGATTTATATAGGTATGCAGATGGCAAAAACCTTAATGAGATTTTTACGCTAGTTTTGTAGCATCTGTCCTACTTACCAGCAGATCAAAACAGCATTTGTTTGAGAGCATTCAACCCACTTCCACAAAAGCAGACAAACATTGGCCAAAAAAAAAGGAAATCTGTTTAAGGGTCCCTCTTATCTGTGTATGTAGCAATTCCCACTGACAGCATTGTAAAGTCATACAAAAGAAATTCATCTTGCTAGACTAGAAAGCTTCAACAGTAACAGAGGCCAAATTCTTCCACCACTAAACTAATTTACCACTTCTGAATGCAGAGTAGGAAACAGTGATAACCCAAAACCTAGTTTTATTACTTCTGCTTTGCAAGTATAGTGTTACTGCTTATTGAAAGATGTCCTTCATAGACATACACAAGACCAGCAAAACTCTGCCAGCAAAGCCTTCCCAGCACACCTTTTTACAGCAGATAGGTCCCTTGAGCTGTCATCTGCATCTTTAAAACATGCAGACTAAACAAAACTTGTTTTATCTCTTCACAGCAAACTTCCATCAATGCTGTTAGCCAACCAAAGTGACGCTCCAGAGCTTAGCCCAAGCTAAAAAGATTGATATAAATGTACACTATCACTTCTATAAAACATATTTAAGACAAGACTTTCAGCTTACCGTTACAGACTTGAGAGTCATTCCGTGATAGGTGCCCATGGTATCAATTTTAAAGCCTTCCGTTTCTACAAGATAAAAAAGTCACTTGTAAATCATTACAAACACAGGGGTGTCATGTCTAAATGGAAAACACTAGAAACACACTGGAAATTATTTTTGCAAGTAACACATCTTGCTATTGGTAGTGCTTTAGGTTCTGTTCACAATATGAAACCTGGTCAGTAACTAGGAAATCTGTGTTTTCTTTAGACAGATGTCCATTTGGTATTTCTGCTTCCTGAGTAAGTATTTCCTGCTGCATGGAATCATTTAAACCACTCCAAAGAATATATGTTTAAATTTTTGTGAGAATATGTTACAACATGCATGCAGTCTCAGAACTGCTCTTCACTACAAAATGGAGAAGTACCTCCTATTCCCAGAATGCATTATAAAATGCAAAATATTCAATCTGTAGTTCTGTTAATGGAAAAAGAAAAAGCAACTTAATAATAAAGCAGTTTACATGCTGACTATAAAACTGGCTACTTGACATGATAAATTCACTACTGGAGTGCAGAAAAAAAAACGATGTAATTGTCATATGATCTAGAAAATAGAATTTGCATAAATTCAAACTTCCAGACTAAAGGCAATAAAAAGGGTTGGTTTGAGCTGGGTTGGGGTCTTTTATATTATTTTTAGTAATTTTAGTCAGACTGAATTTATGCTGAGTAAGTGCTAGAAGCCTGCAAGTGCTCTGTGACTAAACCTACTGCCACTAGCCTGTTTGCCTTTGAATCCTCCTTCTCTGTCCTATTCTCAGCACACTAACAGCAAAGCCAGTTCCTGAGTACTGTCCGGAGGATTTGGAAGAAATTATTTTCCTTTTGTAAATTCCCTAGCCTCATGCATCTACTGTCAGCTGACCCCACCAACCAACCACCCAATAAATTCATACTTAAAATGGCATGACAATCACCAATCAAACCATGATAAGCAAGCATTTGTCTATACCTAGGAAACTTTAGGGCTATTTCAACTAGATTTGGATAAGGGTTTCTGACACTGTGCAGAGACAGCTATTTGGCATTGAGAGATTTTTTTTGTTATTTATTACACCACCTTCATACAATGCATCAGCAAAAAACCTCCATAACACCAGAAACAAAGCAGAACTGAAGTAATGCTCATACCTGAACCTAAAAATATTCCAAGAAAAACACCAGATTTTCAAGACTGGTAGAGCTTCTTGCTCCTTAAGTTAAGTAAATTAACTTAAATTGAAAGCCAGACAACCCTGAAAACAATGCAGATGCTCTAGGAAGCATCTGTGGTTGCTCATCCTTTCTTCCTTAGATGACAAAGATTACCAGACACTCGTAGGAAATGAAGCAGAAAAGTTTGCCAGATTTAATAACTCCACAGTGCTTAGAAAAATATACCCGAAGGGGGCTGAAAACTGATCATACTCATCTTACCACAGACACAGGTATCTACTTCCTGAACACTCTTTTTTTTGTTTTACCTGTCTCCCCCCCTCCCACTTCCTTAATTAGGCTACCAGATCTACCACCAACCACTAAGTGGAAAGGCCTACTGTTACTGCTCATGTTTTGTTTTACACAAAGCCACCATCTCCAGGCCTCCTTCATCTTTGCTTCTCGAAGCCACCTCTCCCCTTCTGCCAGATTTCACAGTTCTGAACCACACAGAATTGATTCTGAGAGAGCAAAATGCAGGTATACATAGACATGAATCCAGTCTTCTTTACTATGGAAAGAAAAAGAAGACTAGTTTCTGTTTACTGCCTTGCTCCCCAACTCCAAGATGTAATTATGCATTGCATCTCAGCTCAGGACTGATAGAGCTGAATTTGAGCTAAAGATACTTAAGTTGCATCTGACCAACACTTCTATGGATAACAGCTTCCTCTGTGACTATGTAAGTCACTGTTTCTGGGCAAGCAGCATATTAATATCTCAGGTGGTG